>CAJPVJ010000562.1:0-23128 GCA_905397405.1 Oppiella nova
AATAAAAGTATGAAAACTATTGTATGTAAAGCTATTTTCAGAGAGAGAGAGAGAGAGAGAGAGAGAGATAACGAAGAAATAGGACTGGATTTTGGAAAAACATATAAATTCTTATATTTAGTTATTTGTGTAATACGTTTAGCACTAATGACTGTCACATTTATTTGATATGTAGTGAATGGAAAAATTGTTGCCATAATTTTTATGTCTAACCAGTGGTGCTATATTGAGTAGGGGTTTTAAAATAACTGCATCACCACTACTGCCAAACCACTACTACTAACACAGCGACCGTTCCCTTACTTTTAAACGACTAACGAATACAGGCTTTACATAAGAAATGAATATTCATTGCAATGCCATTCATTCAAATGAATGAACATTATTTGCATTTTGTGTTATTATTTTTATTTTCGTTTTATTTTATTATCTCTACTTAATAGAATGTGACTCTCTCTCTCTCTCCCTCCCTCTCTCTCTCTCTCTCTCTCTCTCTCTCTCTCGCAAAAATACAATTTTATTATAATTACAGAAATTATACTACATAAACTTTTGGAAATGTTTAAAATTTATTTTATTGTTTTAAAGTATTACACAAATAACTAAATATAAGAATTTATATGTTTTTCCAAAATCCAGTCCTATTTCTTCGTTATCTCTCTCTCTCTCTCTCTCTCTCTCTCTCTCTCTCTCGCAAAAATACAATTTTATTATAATTACAGAAATTATACTACATAAACTTTTGGAAATGCTAAACATCTTTATATTAAGTCTTGGAAATGAAATATTTAAAACAATAATTATTCCGGATTATTTATTTCACAATATATTATAACTCCCTGTTATGAAATATATCATATGTTTAGAAATAGATTTAAAACAATAAAATAAATTTTAAACATTTCCAAAATTAATAAACGTTATTTTTATAAACAAACTGAATATTCTTTGAAATCCTAATACATTTGATATGAAAACATCCGGGTTAAATCTACTATCTCGCATCAATACGTTAACATGCTCATTCATACATTTCTATAATTAAATAATAAGTTATTCAAAATAAAGTCCAAAGAAAAGTTGTATATTTATTGAGAGAGATATCTTTGCGTCAAAATATAGTATATCAACAAAAACTAATCAATATATTGAGCCCTTCTCTCGAAAATGAAATTTATTTTTGATTTTATTTAACTTTAATTTTATTTTCAATATAAATATATTTATATATAATATATGAGACGAAATAAAAAGGAAGTTTTCTCTAAAGAAATAAGTATTTCATAGCGAAAAAAATCTAATTTTCTTATACTAGTATATAATATATTGAGCTTATTTCTAAAATAATAATTTTATTTGAAAATATAGTAAATGTCTCAACAAAAATGATCAAAAATATGCTATACTATAACATTTTATTTTTTAAATTCGATAAAATATCTGTATTAAATTTTATCAATAAGTATTTATTTTTTAGAGTTACCAATTATCATAATTAATTTACATCTGGACACATTATAATTTTCTAGTTTATATATTTAGTTTTATTTTTATTATATACATCATTTAATGATTTACATAATCAAATGTCCCTTTTGTCAATTATTCCCAAAATATCCATTAAATTCTGAATTACCCACGAACTTTTATTTGCTACAAATATATCATTTTAATCACTGCATTAACTTTTTTTTAATGTACTACTCATTTAAATTCAGTAATAGCTGGATATTAAATATATAGTATGTATTTTTTATATCTTCCTCATAAAAAATTGCAGTATTTTAGAGTAAAATTCAATAATTATTCTAAAGAAAAAAAACTGTTTTACATAAAAAGCAAAATCAAATAATTAATTTTTTTCACAAATATTATTATTTATGAATTAGAGCTATAATTCTCTCGCCACTCGTGCCCATCATTTGTATGTTTAGCTCTCATTAGAAAAAGGCTTTACTTGTAAATCCAGTTTCATTTATAGAGAAATGTGTTATTTTAAGTACTTTTAAAAATACAGAATAATTTCGTAAATGCATTCACAAGACATTGTTATACAATAATATCAAAAAAGAGGATTTCGTGTTAAACAAAGCAGATGGTTGTGTGTTTTAAACATAAAGTTTTTCTAATTTCAATGATTGTAGAGAACTATAGATTATTAGAAACAAAATAAATGAGAATAAAAGTATGAAAACTATTGTATGTAAAGCTATTTTCAGAGAGAGAGAGAGAGAGAGACAGAGAGAGAGAGAGAGAGAGAGAGAGATGGCCACCACGGCGTCCTGGGGGTCGGTGGGCTCCGGTGTGGACAGGAATGACTGCAACGACTTGAGCACACCCTCGATGGTCATGGCGGCCGCCCACTGGTCCTTCAGTATGTCCAGACATACGGCGCCGGTAACCGACGAGATGTTCGGGTGCCATATGTTGGTCAGGAATCGGCAGACGGGCGGTGCGAACGGGTATCTGTCGGGTATAGTGATGTCTATGCGGAAGACCCCCCGCTGGAAGGGTGTGTCCGGTGCGCCCAGAATCGTGCCGATCAGGTGCTCGTTGGAGTCGTCCACCAGTTCCACGGAGTACTGGTTTCCGTAGAGGTTGTTGTCGCGCATGAGGTCCCGGAGCTCTTTGACGATCCGTTTGTTGGCTACCATTCCTCACGACTTTTATGGGGGGCTGTTGTATGATAATTAGGGCTATGGATAGGGGTTTGGCTGTTAGGCAACGGTTTTTGTAATTGATTTTATGGAGTTTAGTTTGTGTTTAATTGTTAGTGAGCGAGGTTAGTTAGAAAATTACTGTATATTTATATACGAGTCTCGAGACTAGTGGTGAGAAATCGCGAGCCCTTACAGTGTAAACAATTATAGCGATTAGAAATCTGTCGACAAATACCTGTATTTAAGGCATAACTGAAAGTGTTTTTCACACATAATGTCTATATTTACCTGTAGTTTGAAAACTACTTTCAGTTTTTTTCATTACAAATAAAACTTAAATATTTTGAACACTAAAGAGTTATAGTAGGGTTAAATATTTGCGTAACAAGTTTAGTATACAATTGTATCTTGATATAATATTTATTATTTAATTTATTTTATAGACAATGCATCAGTATTCGTATGAGGCCTGGCTTATATTTTCCGGTTTTGGTGTATTAATTTGTGGGCTAATTATCTGTACCTGTATTTGGCAGTACTGTCGCGCGTATGAATTTAGCAAAGCTCAATATAATCGCAGACATCCAGGTCCACCACCCGAGCCTGGTACTCATTACCCTGTTCAACCTAAGCAATAACACTGATTCACATGGTTATTTTTTAATCAAACAATTTGTATAGTTTTTAATAGTTGTCAATATTATAAATAATAAAAACTTTGCTTTTCATTCAACATTAATAGTAACTTATATTTTATATGAATTGTGTATTTCTAATAGGTGCAAATTCAAATTCAGTTTATTTATAATGAGGGACTACCAGATGTCTAGATAAACTAGATCCTAAAGTAAATATTATTTAATTCATGGCACATGAAATGACTAATTTTATGAATTTTAAAATGGTGTAAAAAGTGTTTAAAAAATATTTACTAATTTACAAAAAATCTATTGTATTTGATAATAAAGTGTATGCTTAGCAAATTCATTAAATGTAGACAAAAACATTATTGAACTAATTATATGAATTGTATGGTTTAGTGAGCGAGGTTATTTAGAAAAATATACGAGTATCGAGACCCTTTACTCATTGTTTAAATGATTTTTAAAATCTTCAAATACCTGTGTATAAGTAACTGAAAGTATTTATCATAAAAGTCTATACATTGACCAGTATTTTGAAAACTACTCGAAGTTTGCATTACAAATAAAACTTAACACTATTTTACACTAAAGAGTTATATTAGTGCTAAATATTTTGTATAACAAGTTTAGTATGCATTTTGTTGATAATTTAATTATTAATTACTACCCAGAGTATATAGTTTAATTTATTTTTCTAGACAATGGATGACATCCAGGTCCACCACCTGAGCCTGGTACTCATTACCCTGTTCAAACTAAGCAATAACATTGATTCGCATAATTATTTAATCAAGCAATTTGTAAAGTTTTGAATAGCTGTCAATAGTATGAATGAATAATAAAAACTTTGCTTTTCATTCAACATTAATAGTAACTTATATTTGATAGGAATTTTGTATTACTAAATTAAACCAGATCCTAAAGTAAATATTATTTAATTCATAGTTAATATGGCACGTGAAATGTTTGAAACTATTGAAATAATTACACGGATTGTATGGTTTCGTGAGCGAGGTTATTTAGAAAAATATATTAGTATCGAGACCACTTACATAGTAGCCAATTATTTTTTTTTAAATCTTCAAATACCTGTATATAACTGAAAGTATTTGTCATAAAAGTCAATACATTCACCAGTATTTTGAAAACTACATTAAGTATACACTGAAAATACTACTAAAATCTTCACAATAATATAACTATACAATGGTAACTAATATACAGCATAATCACAAGTGCCGTAACCAATTTATACCTTGTACATATTATAGTTCATAAATATTGGGGAAACATGGATTCTACCGGTGCTCGCGGTCACCGGTATGCTGGCACTAATCTGTTGTATCGTAGGCGGTATTATAGCCTTAGCGTGTGTTTGTCGCTATTACGAGTTGAAAGAGGCATTTGATCGCAAACATACCGGTCCCACACCCGAGCCCGGCATTCATTACCCAGGACAGTCTATAAGACAGTGTGATTCATATAGTTATTATAATTTAGCGATTTTGTAAAGTTTTTCTCAATGTTTATCAGTACTTTAAATAAATTGTAAACACTTTACGTTTTATTCATATATATATTATATAATAACTATTTATTTTCTATAAACCCGAGTGTGCAGTACTAATTTGGTCTAGATGCTAGAAAGTAAACATACCTTAATTGATAGTTAATATAGCGTGTAAAATGACTAATTCTTAAATTGTTAAAATTGTCTAAAATATGTATATCCTATTTATTCAATATTTACTTATTTACAAGCAATCTATTGTATTTCATAATAAAGTGTATGAATAGGTGCCCATAAAAAATAAGTGCAAATGTTAGTCGACATGCAATCGATTTCCATTGAAAATACAATACAAATCATACACAAAAAAAATAAGTGTTGAATGCAAACGAATAGATAATGAGCTACCGGTCACCCAAATAACATACAATATGTATCAATGGATAGGTCTTTCCCTTCAAGGGATGCCATACTCTTGTAATAGTTTTTTTTCTGGTGAACAATATATATAAACTATAGATATATAAGTATATATACATTATATACACTATATATCTATAGGAAGCGAATTAAATCTTTGATATCTATTCGGAGTCACGTTATGATGTTATAGAGAAATAGCAAATAACATGACATAAGGCAGTACTGGTAGGTTGTGTGTAGCTAGAAATAGGTGTCAGTTATATAATAAAGCACATAATGAAATATTATATGATAATATATTATATATATATATACTGTACACCAAACTAATGGCTCACATCTAATACTAAACAAAATGATGAACTTTTTTCTAGCGATTCATTCAATCAAATCAAATACAAAAGTAAAATAAAAACTGATTTTCTTTCCGCTCAACAAATATATAACTATAACTCAAACAAACAATTAATTTATATGTTATACGAAAAGCGTTTTCATTTTTCTTTAAAAGACATTTAGTTTTATATAATAAAGATTTTATATATATTTTATACTTTATTTAAATAAATTGCAGTCATTTAATAGACTGAGAAATTCTATTATAAACTTATATAATGTATTATGATATTATAGATTGAATCCATATTTATAATACAGTATATGATGATTATTATTATTATAGTATAAAATATAAAACTTTATGATTGAATGAATGTTAAACTTGGCAGAAAATACTCTCTCTCTCTCTCTCTCTCCAAGTCAGTCATCACTTATTACATTTGTTTGTTAACAAAAACGATATTAAAAAAGAGATTCTTATGTTTAAACATATAGAGGAAAGTGTTGGTAGAAAGTGATGGCAAATGGAAAGAACAGTTATAACTATAAACTCATAAAATGCATGAATTTCTCTAGAAATATTCTCACCATAAGTACAATAACAGCTCCGGGTTTGTTATATAACTTATTCACTATACTATGTGTATGAGATATGTCAGTAATGTATTCGCAAATATTGTATAAATGACAGATCAGTTTTCACTCTTCATGTGTGCAAAGAAAAGGAAAAAAGTGTGAAAAGTTTTGTCAAATTTATTTATTGCCAGATCTCTAGAAGTATGAGTTTGAGCCCAATTTACTATAGCCTTAAGGATTAACTTTAATAATAAATGTATTGGTTTTTTGGTGCAACACAAACACTATCATAACAGATAAGGGGAACTCATATACGGAATATGTAGGTTTGATGCAACTATAAGTACACAAGAATTTTCATATCTCTTATTAGATTCTGTATACACTTTACGCTATTTTTGTGTTTATTTATTTGTCACTTATTTTTATTTAACAACATTTTGGCCACTCTTTTCCAGTCGTCTCTATGTATTGTCTGTTTGGTCTCAAAAATGATAACTTTATGTGTTGTGTATGTATTTGTTGTGTCGCACAAAACGTATCCGTAATGAATAGGGGAGAGACCGTAAGAGTAGGATTGCCAGTAACTGTATGTCTCACTCATACAGACACTTAGCCATCGCTGGGGTTAGCCATCGCTGGGGTTAGCCATCAGTGCCAGAGAGCTGAGTCACAAACACATCCACTCCTAGAGAGCACAGTCATCATCATTATGGCCATCACTTTCTCAGTCCGGTTTTCAGTCTCAAAACTGCCGGTCATAACAGTTCAATGAAACGCCACAGAAATACGGCTATAAACTAGTGTCCAAATAATAAAGAGCTTGTATTGACCGAAATAATGACACTTTTCTCACTCCAAAAAATAGGAGATCATCTAGTACACTTTGGCCCACAATTTATTAGACTATTATTTATAAACGCTTGACATAACTCTAAAAATAATATATATAGAAAAATATATAATAAAATAAAAATAGGATTCTTATTAAACCCTCTTTTCATTTGATTTCAAAAGGCATGTATTAATAGTTTTGAGTCTCAACTTTTGCCATCCCTTTCCCCCTCTTTTTTCTTATAATTTCCTACAATTCAAACTCATTTCCACTGTTTATCAGATGATAGATATCATTATAAAAGGAAAAACTCCGGGATTTGAGTCAAAACATTGCCTTTACGTCTCGTTTCCGATACAAACAATAGAAAGAAAAAGTTAACAAATTTTATGAACTCTTTTGGCAATTTTTCTTAGACTTAATTTCTATCACTATTTTTGTTTCTTATAGTAATAGACGTACAGTGAGAGTATTTATTGTATAGAAATCCACTTCAATTCAATAGATAATCCCTTTTGATGTTAAGTGNTAAAAAGCAAAATCAAATAATTAATTTTTTTTCACAAATATTATTATTTATGAATTAGAGCTATAATTCTCTCTCTCTCTCTCTCTCTCTGAAAATAGCTTTACATACTATAGTTTCCATACTTTTATTCTCATTTATTTTGTTTCTAATAATCTATAGTTCTCTACAATCATTGAAATTAGAAAAACTTTATGTTTAAAACACACAAACATCTGCTTTGTTTAACACGAAATCCTCTTTTTTGATATTATTGTATAACAATGTCTTGTGAATGCATTTACAAAATTATTCTGTATTTTAAAAAGTACTTAAAATAACACATTTCTCTATAAATGAAACTGGATTTACAAGGAAAGCCTTTTTCTAATGAGAGCTAAACATACAAATGATGGGCACGAGTGGCGAGAGAATTATAGCTCTAATTCATAAATAATAATATTTGTGAAAAAAAATTAATTATTTGATTTTGCTTTTTATGTAAAACAGTTTTTTTTCTTTAGAATAATTATTGAATTTTACTCTAAAATACTGCAAAATACTAAATTTTTATGTATGATATATAAATTATAGGTCGATAATGACTTAAATTTACTCATCATGTAATTTTTTTTCAATTACGTCACTAATTTTACTATATAAACATCGTTTATTTTCAAGCACCCATTAAGTCTATTTAATGGATATTTTGGGAATAATTGACAAAAGGGACATTTGAAATACATTTAGTAATTTACTACATATATTATTTTTATTTTGATTTATATATTTGATCTTTTAATATTACACAGGTCTACATTTAATTAATACTATTAACCATTGAGATTTTTTATTTATGAATAACTAAAAATTTAATACAGATATTTTATCGAATTTATAAAAATAAAATGTTATAGTATAGCATATTTTTGAACATTTTTGTTGAGACATTTACTATATTTTCAAATAAAATTATTATTTTAGAAATAAGCTAATATTATATACTAGTATAAGAAAATTAGATTTTTTTTGCTATGAAATACTTATTTCTTTAGAGAAAACTTCCTTTTTATTTCGTCTCATATATTATATATAAATATATTTATATTGCAAATAAAATTAAAGTTAAATAAAATCAAAAATAAATTTCATTTTCGAAAGAAGGGCTCAATATATTGATTAGTTTTTGTTGATATACTATATTTTGACGCAAAGATATAAATATACAATTTTTCTTTGGACTTTATTTTGAATAACTTATTATTTAATTATAGAAATGTATGAATGAGCATGTTAACGTATTGATGCGAGATAGTAAATTTAACCCGGATGTTTTCATATCAAATGTAGTAGGATTTCAAAGAATATTCAGTTTGTTTATAAAAGTAACGTTTATTAATTTTGGAAATATTTAACATTTATTTTATTGTTTTAAATCTATTTCTAAACACATGATATATTTCATAACAGGGAGTTATATTGTGAAATAAATAATCCGGAATAATTCTTGTTTTAAATATTTCATTTCCAAGACTTAATATAAAGATGTTTAGCATTTCCAAAAGTTTATGTAGTATAATTTCTGTAATTATAATAAAATTGTATTTTTGCGAGAGAGAGTGAGTGAGTGAGTGAGAGAGAGAGAGAGAGCGAGAGAGAGTCACATTCTATTAAGTAGAGATAATAAAATAAAACGAAAATAAAAATAATAACACAAAATGCAAATAATGTTCATTCATTTGAATGGCATTGCAATGAATATTCATTTCTTATGTAAAGCCTGTAGTCGTTAGTCGTTT
Source organism: Oppiella nova (assembly GCA_905397405.1). Lineage (NCBI taxonomy): Eukaryota > Metazoa > Arthropoda > Arachnida > Sarcoptiformes > Oppiidae > Oppiella > Oppiella nova. Next base: position 9,292 of record CAJPVJ010000562.1, read on the forward strand.
AAAAGTGCGGGAACGGTCGCTGTGTTAGTAGCAGTGGTTTGGCAGTAGTGGTGATGCAGTTATTTTAAAACCCCTACTCAATATAGCACCACTGGTTAGACATAAAAATTATGATATTCACTACATATCAAATAAATGTGACAGTCATTAGTGCTAAACGTATTACACAAATAACTAAATATAAGAATTTATATGTTTTTCCAAAATCCAGTCCTATTTCTTCGTTATCTCTCTCTCGCTCTCTCTCTCGCTCTCTCTCTCTCTCTCTTTATAGTCTTTTGTGAGACAAATGTGTATCGACTCTCATATTGAATATTCATAAAAATAAAATGTTTTTATTTTGTCTCTCTATTTCCATTCCACGACCCAATCCTAGGATTCAAAACCATTCAACGGATTTAATCACAAAAAACACAACAAAAAAATATTCTGTTGTTAAATATTGTGCCACAAAATTGAAGTATATTTTCCCATCTTATTCTCGATTTGAATATTCTACACGTTATGATAGCTTTAAAAATCTATGTTTGTTTCGCCAGAATGTTCCCATGTTTTATCCAATATAGCGAAAACCATTGATAATAAAAACTAAAAAATTTCAAACATTTTTCATGTAATAAGAAATCGTTATGTTTTTCATATCACGCATACAGTAAACCGTTGAATATGTTGGCAAGTCTCTCTATTTCCATTCCACGACCCAATCCTAGGATTCAAAACCATTCAACGGATTTAATCACAAAAAACACAACAAAAAAATATTCTGTTGTTAAATATTGTGCCACAAAATTGAAGTATATTTTGCCATCTTATTCTCGATTTGAATATTCTACACGTTATGATAGCTTTAAAAATCTTACAAAATAGGTTATATCGCTTTTGGTAACTATTATTTTTGATTTTTTAAAGTTTGTAAAAAGTACATTATTCTTTAGCAATACAAAAAGTATAGTGCGTATGTCATTTGGCAACTTATACAACCGTAAACTCTCATTATAAAATCGATAACACATTTGATTTAATTATATTATTTTGATTATAAAATTAATTATCTTTAAGTCTTAGAGAATTAGCCTAAATAATAAAAACATGTTTTTGTTGAGCTATTTTGTACTATACAACTTAGTTCACTCATAACTTTCACAACTCATTTCATTTTCATCGCATAAAAGACTAATTAAGTAATAATAATAAAACTTTTTGGCAGTTATTAATGCATTAAATAGCCAATGGCTCAGACTTTTGAAGCAATCTTTTTACATTATATTTTTGATTGTTTTCCTAAGGCTTTCCATTTATTTCTGTCACCAAAAAGACATTCTTCTGAGTAAAGCATTTAATTTATGAAATAAAATCTCATTTGTGTTCAGAAATGGTTTTGAAACTTCTAAAAATATCGTAAACTCTTATCTTTTCAATGCTAAAACATAGGTTTGTATTAAATTATATGGCAAATGTAAATATTCTTTCAAAGTGCAAAACTTACTCAAAGTTATTGCAGAAATATTGGACAAATTGTTTAAAAACTTCTAAACGTAATATATTCTATAAATAAAACTTTATCTATATTTAATATCAGCCTAGATAAATAATAAATTCTTTAAATTTATATTTTGTACTCTCGCTAGTTTTAGTCGGTATTATAGAAATAATTTCATGAATGTATGCATTATTTCGAAATTCAATTTAAGCATAACATCTCTGCTTAAAAATATAATGAATAAAAAACAAGGGAATGATATATTATACGAATAGAAAAGTGCCAAGAATAGATTCCGAGTCAGTTTGCACTGGTAGTACGAAAACTGTATACCATAAAGTCAAGCACCCATTAAAGTCACAGCGAATTAACAAAAGTTGAGCACAAAAATCAAAACCCAGGCTAACGACGAGGTATTTAATGAAAATATGTGTGACGTATAGCACACATACAGTCTTTTGACTGAAAATCTGATGTCAAAAAAGTATTCAATTAATAGAAAACGGAAAGGCATTCACCGTTTCGCACACACAGTGAAAAGGTTAGGCATTAAAACAATAAAAAAAATATAAGTGAAGATCTCTTCCATTCATAATTGAGTGAAAAGTAGAGGAAATTTTTCAGTCAAGCAAAAGGAAGTTTAATTAGTTGACAGACAATGAAGAAAAAAGTTATCTCAAGCAAAACACAGCTCCTTATAGCCATCCGTTCCCTCCCATTCCCCTCATCCCATTCACCGGCAGCCCGTTATTCAGTAGTTTTTTACTATTTTTCTATTTAGTAGTTATTTTGCAAAATAATTTAATATAATATAGTTTTCATTTTACGCTTCAATTTCTATGTATACAACAATTTACTCAATAACTCTATGCGTGTATTATGTGATAGAATATATTTATTTTCTATTATATTATATAGTTTTGTGTGATATAAACATATTTTGAAAGTCTCCTTTCAACTCTCTATAGAGATATAATGCGATTGTATTGCACACAACTGTCCATTTGTCAAAATTTTCTCGATAAAAATTTTGAAATTTTAATCCATATGTGTGTCACAAAGTTTTTTCACTTATTTTTTGTGTGTGTGTTGTGCCTCCAGTTTTGAACATCTTTTCTGAAGTCTCTCTCTCTCTCTCTCCCTCCCTCCCTTAAAGTGAGTTTCATATATAAAAGTATTTGACTTTCCGTTTGCAAACAATAACACATCTTTCTGTTATAGAATCGCAAAATTTATAACATTTGATTCAATCAATCAAATACTTTTTGACTTCAAAAACACTTTTGCCATTGAATTGTGTTTTCGAAGTTATATATATTTATTGAGAAAACACACACAAATAAAAAGCTTCACAACAATTAGCTATTTATTATGTTTTATTCAAACATGTCTCGGAAAGTAGTTCTTTATTACTGATATTAAAAAATTACATGAATTTGCCACATAATGTGCACATAAATCAGTGGTTTAAAGCACTTTTTACTGCAAAAATACTCTTAGGACTGGCTTAAAAAAATTATTTTTATTTTAAATCCAATTTCTCGCTCTATAATATAAGGGCTTTTACTGGTTTTGACAAAAATAACACTAAAAACATTTCTAACAAAAATACCAATTTTTATCTCATCCTTTACGCTCACGTCTTTCACTTTTTACTTCAATTTAATTTTTAAATGTGAAGTAGTTTTGCATTTATGGCTAAATATTGAGCAGTTTTCTTAATAATGATATGCTGTTGAGATGAGACTATGTATGGAGTGAAATGTATAATAAAAAGATTCATATAATTTGCAAACATTTATAGAAGTCCTACACTAATGGCTATTAATACTATAAAATGTTTACCAATTCTCCAGAAACTATTCCGAAACAAACAAAACGTGCAAATCTGATGTAAATATGAAATCAAATTAAATGCTTTTGAATAGGATTTGAAATAAATAAAATAGCTAAGAATAGCTAATTAGATTTTATTTGCATTTCATACAAATTATACTTAAGCATAAGTGATATTTTGTTGAGTTTATTAAATAAATAGAAATTCTCAGATTTGGGTTAATATGATATAAAAACTTAAGAAAAACTACAGATTCCTAAATACAGTAACAAAAATAAACAAGAATATTCTGGTTGGTACGGTAGATAAAACAAAAATGAATTATGCCATGAAACAATTAAACAAATTGATTTACATAATTTTTTGCGTTCAGTCAATTAGTTATCAAAACAATAATTAATTAAATAATTATTACGAATTCCCAGCGATCGGGATAAAATAAGTAAGCCGTACATAAACACTAACTTTTCTGCCATAATATCAAAATTGTCGTTATGTTTGAGAAATAATTTTTACGCTATAAAAGCAATCGCTATAAAAAATTCTTACGTGTATTAATGATAGGGCGATAGCATATCAGTCAAGAGTTTATTATTAAAGAATTTAATCAATAGTTTGATGGGCCGTGAGAGCCAAATACAAAAAACGAGCAAAAAAGTCAGTCTTATATTGCAATTTGGCATTCAATTCAAATAAATTAATGCATTTTCCAGTCTCTGACAATAAATATCTTTGCAATTGAATCCAAATTGAAAAGAGAGAAAAAAGATTAAAGAGCGTGAAATAGAGGCATAATTTTTAGGGCTCCCTGTGTGTAGTGGCAAATTTTTTCTAGGGATAATCAAATGCATTATTTATGCGAAATGCAAATACGATTATTAGGAGGAGTCGTGTGTCAGTATTGACTGCAATATATCTCAATTGACTCCGAGATGTATTGTCGTGAATTTCATTCAGCTCTAATTTTATGCTAAATACCAGAGAGAGAGAGAGAGAGAGAGAGAGAGAGAGAGAGAGAATTTGAAATTATATTTTTTGTGTCCAATAATTCTCTATTATTACTCCTATTTGTGTGACACATGAATGGAAAAGGATTTTAAGTGAAAAACATGGCGTTTTTTGCTGGCAATCACCGATCGATTAACACAACAAATATTAGTTCAAAACAAATATTATATACTATTTGTGTAAATAATCAAATTATAATACCTTCACGTCAAGTGATTAATGCATACAAGAAATTCTTGTTTTTATATTTCATTCAATACGTGATTCACTTCAATACAATACAATATTCCGTGACGTGTGATGTGTTTAGCAGTTTTCGGCCCCAAATACAACACCACAACTCAGTTTATATAACACTTGCACCAAAAAATGTGCAGAATTTCTATACAGCCTTTCCTATCAGTTCGTATACTTTCGCTGATTCTTTGGTAGCAATAATTTATTGGAGATATAGTGAACAGAAAATAAAAGGATATTTGATTTTACCAGAAAACCTGCTAAATAACTAAATAATACGTTCACTGTATGTAATGTATAAATCTAGCACAATGTGTGTACGGATACAGGTATAAGCAATATGTATAAAATCTAATCAGTGTTTGAGAACAATATACGGAATATGTTTTGATAATAAAACTAGTGATGAGATGCTCTTTATTTTTATCTCCTTTTTTATCATAACTCACAGTATTATATCATAACATATAAATGAATAATAGGTTTCGTATATATGAATGTAGATATCATAAGAGAAAAAAAGTTGTCATTACTTATAGTCCACTTCTTATTTTGTTTTTCTTTGTATTATTACTTCTTTACACATACCGTATATTTAAACTTAAAAAAGGACAGACATTATGGTTTACTCTACTATATTACCCGTGCTATCTATTGTTGAAGTAAATTTTCTATTTCACAATCCTATTATTTGTCTGACATTTATCCCACAAAGTTGTATTCAAATGTAAAAGAAAGTTATCTCTATTTTATTTAGCGTTGAAACTCTACTTTTTTCTAAGAGTACTTCTCCTTTCATGTATTTCTCGTTATTTTCTACTTTTCCATTCAATGCTATAAAATGTTATTTCACTTAAGAATAATTGAATGATCTTAATATGAAATGCTAATAGGATTGGTATACAAAAACCAGACATTTATTTCTTATTTTACTTAAAACTACATAAAATTATGATTCCCTTTAAAACAAATATTCTTACGCATAGATGTGATTATACTATACGGGTTATGCATACTTAAAAAAATTTTACATTAATATTATATATAAAAATAATAACGATAAGACATTGTAGACATATGTTATTCAAACAGAATTTGCCCGTTAAACTAGACGATAAATTTTATTACAGAATCACAAATGAATGTTCAATGAATAGCCAGAATCGTTGCCTCAATGAAATGGTGTAAATAATTAAACGCATAGAGAAATAGATTTGACTGAATTAATTACAAAAATACTGCCACACAATATGAACATTGGTTTCGTAATAAGAGGTGGTTTCCTACCGATGATTATTAGCAAAAGAGATAATAGCCTTTTAAAGCCATCAAAAACTGGAGGCGATATCTAAACAGTACCTCTATTTTCGTGATAAAAGACTAATGGAATCTTTGAAATATATTTTACGGGAGAAAATATTTTTATATTGATTTTTCTAGTTTTATGCCCGATTTTATTTTTATCAAAAATGACCCAAAATTTACTCTAAAGTTTATATAAAATATTTTGATTGGTATTGAGAGTGAATATACAGAGTATATACTCAGGCAAATGCTCAGGAATTTTGTCGATAACAACAAATACAACTACGAGAGAGTGGGAGAGAGAGAGAGAGAGAGAGAGAGAGAGAGAGAGAGAGAGAGAGACTTATTTTTATAGAATTGAAAACCATTTCAAGTAATTTCAAACAATTTCCATATGAATATCACATACAGTGGGAAAGGGATGAAATTATTGAATCCCTTTATAGCGGGAAAAAAGTGTGAATTGAGTAATAAGTACAGTAAAGTCAGAAAAAGTGAATATAAAGCAAATATTTTTCGCGTCTATTCTTCACAGACCTGATTGTGTTGAATGGGTTTGTGAGACGATTGGCGTAAATATATTCAAATAAAGACAGTCTTCGCTCTGATTGCTTAACAAACGGATCAAATTCTTCATGTATTCAAAGCGCTGTAAAGGCATCCGTTTGAGCGCTTCCGACGAGTTCCTCATAATTAGCTCGTAATCGGGTATACGTTGCGGACATACCGGCGACAGTCTGTTGGCCAGTCGTGTGCCCCTCCAGTGAGTGGGCGTCACCGGCGGCATGAATCGCAGTGAGCCCACCGGCGGCGTGGCGTACGGCACGCCTAAGTAGGCCTCGATCGTCGGCAAGTGTATCGATGGGAACTCCGATTGTTTCAAAGGCGTGAATGTGACGTATTTTCCGCGTAATGATCCGTATTTGGTGTTCACCTGACGCACCGACAGGTTCTCAGTCTGGTCTGAGCTTATGATAAGTCCAGACATACTTTGTTGCAATAATAAGATGATTGCAAACACTTTGTGCAACATTTCGATCATCTCTCTCGTCGTAAATCACATTATTTTCACTAATTATTTGTTTCTAATTATCGGACAAAAAGTCAAAACGTATTTTAGTGGAAAATAAATTTTTGTAATAAGTTGTGATTATATTTTCTTTTTGAAAAATAAACTTTTGTTTAAATATTTAATCTATAAAATAGCGAATAATTCGTAGAAATATTCTTTTGCTTTTGTTTAGAGAAAATTTGTGAATAGTTTTTGTTAATCCTCTTTGAATAAATGGAAATTAGTCTCTAATTAGTTTTATAAGCATTCAAACAATACTATATATTTAATACTTTACATGCCATTCAATCATAAATCCTACACTTAATCAATAAATAAGCTAAATAAGATAATTATAGTGTTAGACTTTGTTTATATTAAAATATGAATTAAATAGCAGCTTTTAATTTACCTAAACACTTGATAACTTTATCAAAACTATAAATAAAATATACTTACAATTAATTATATTTAAATATTGAATAATATTATAAATTATTATTTAAATCCATGTCTCGATAGCGTTCACATAACAAAAGCTAAACTATTTTCATAGACAAACATCTCACTGAACAACAGGAAAATCTCAATCCATATATTTTCTAAGAACTTATTTTCATATATTATTTATTACTCGAAAATTTCAATATTCAAACTTTTATTATTATTTGAAATATTGAACACAAAAAATCATTAATCTTTTAAGAAAAACACCATCAAATTCATAGTAATAGTTATATCACATTTATAAGATGAAAATTTCACGTTTTTTAAAACATAATTACAAATCGATAAACGAATTAAAGATTTTCGTAATATATTACTTTCTATTTAATACAATTAACTTAAATATTAATAGATTTTCATATATTTTAATAAATTCTTAAAACACATGTGAAGAGATAGTTAGCGAGAGAAATATGATGAGTATTATTGCTAATAGTATAGCCGTTTAGATATAATGATAGACATATAATAGATGTGAACAACAAATGAATGGTTGGATCACATCCTTACCCATTGAAGAACTGGTAGAGAATGCGAGACTCAGAGGCAGAGCAGAGTAGATATTGTCAAGACTTTAGAGCACTGGTAGCTGTGTTTGCCGGCAGTGGTAGTAGCAGTTGCTCATCATATGCGGCGTTTCCGAGTTTGAGTGCCAGTGCCTTGCGTTTTGGCCATTGCTTACACTTTTCATATTATATATTATATATACGGTATGATTGTGTGTATATAATAACAAATGCATTCAATCAGTTAAATGCTTTATTCAATACGACTATTAATCAAATGCATTGAATACTGCATTTGAATTGTATTCACAGTTGATATTCTGTGAGAATTGTTGTGAATATTATCTGAGAGTAACAAATATATATATATATATTTCAAAAGCCTTTTATAGTAGTCTCCAAAAATGTTAAATCACTTTTCAAATTTTAATTTCCATTTCAACTCACTTTTATGTTGCGAACTGAACACATAAAATGAATACATTTTGTATACAATTTAATTTAATTTATTAAATACGGCATTATAGTCGAGAATAATCTGCAATTCTATAAGAAAATGTAATTCACATCTAAATAAAATAGGACTTTTTATATATAACCATAAATTGTTATTTATATTTATCGAGAATATTCTATAACCCAATTGTATTCAAAGCACAAAACTTACATAAAATACTGTCATAAATAATAAACATAATATTCATTGGGATTCAACATCAAGAAACATGTTTTCTCTAAGTCACAGACATGATTAAAATAAAGGACCAAAAAATCCTATGAATTAGTCTCACAAATGAGTGCACGTAATGAACCGACACTAAAGACTCGTTCATTCGGTGATTAAAATTGTTACCCAACCGGTGTATACATCTCTCAAAACCTAAACTCCAGTGCCTTTCGCACCCAAATTCACTCTCATTTCTCGCTTTATTAGCGTTTGAGTGAAACAACGCGTCGATTAGTAAATTGCAAACAAAATGAGTGCAAAAATATTTGATATACAGTACTAGGCACAAAATGTTCATTGCACTTTTAAATGTATTAAAAACAAAACAAAAAATGCTCAACTTAAATTGGAACTTTAATTAAAGAATAATCACTCTAATTTATTACATTGTAAGCCATATACACAGTGCTAAGCATTTTGGTGTATATTTTAATGAGTAAATAGCGAAAGAAAATTCTTTCAAAATATAAATGTATATCAAATTTGTCAATTAAGTCATAAATTTATTTGCAAGATTAAAATTGTTGTGCACAAACACACAATTAATATTTGTGTACAAAAAATATTTCGTACAATCCGTGAAATTATGACATAAATTATACAAAATGTGACACAAATTAATCTCAAAACACTAATCCTCTACACGTGCGTGCATTTATATATAAATTATATAATTTTATTTATGTCTTGTTTGGTACTATTCGCGACTAATGCCTTTGAAGGTAAATATAAATCAATTGATCTAGCAAACTACTGTATGCTGTATAGCATACTGTATAGTATTTTTGAAATTCCGATATTTATACCTAATTTTCAATTCTCTATGAAAGGCTCGTCGCTTGGAGTTTAAAAAAACTGCAAAACAAAAACAGTTTTTATATTGATTTATGTCTTTTACGACTAAGAGATAAATTCTTTGATTCAATACAAGCGAACAGATATAACAGATATCTCCGACTGAATAGATATAGAGAGCAGAGAAACGACAAGATTTTCAAATAGAGAGTAAACACATCCCGCGAAACACAACGAGAGATCTAAGACTGAAAACAGCATTACTTAAAGATTCTGTAAGTGATGTCCGACTCTCTCTCTCTCTCTCTCTCTCTCTCTCTCTCTCTCTCTCTAGCGGGATGTGTTTACTCTCTATTTGAAAATCTTGTCGTTTCTCTGCTCTCTATATCTATTCAGTCGGAGATATCTGTTATATCTGTTCGCTCTCTCTCTCTCTCTCTCTAAAAAGTGCTTAAAAACTAAAACGTCTCAATCAATAAATGTCGCAATTTTTATGCACACAATATCTAATCTAGCAAATGTCTGCGAGTGTGTGTATATGTGTGTAGGAAGTTATTGCATTTAGAGTCAGTCCATTAAATTATGTCATATATGTTTATTAAATGTGATATTTTTTTATTCGTTTGATTACATTTTCTGAGAAAGTTTTATTTTTATTCAATTGCTAGGAATATTCATAAATATTACAATTATTTACTATTTAGGCACTATATCCAGGCTCAATAAAATTATTAAGACATATTAACTAATGAACATTTCATGTAATACTGTAAACAAAATAAACAATCAATATTAACAGTTAATATTAATATTGTATTTAATATAAATATTACTTGACCAAAATAATTATTAAATTAACTAATAAATTGACTCAACACAAAAATTAAAGATTATTGAACAAGGATAAATACAAATTTATAAATTGCTATCATATATTCTAGATTTTAATACTGATAGCAACTTGTACAATATCAATCATAATAATGTATTGCATTTAGACTTTAATAAATTGATAGATATTCGATGTTATCGTAAATATTAGTTATTTTCCATATAATGTTACAGAGTCCAATTTATATCATAAAATAAATTAATATATATATTTTATATTATTATTAACTTATATATTCGATCATTATTTTCGTTTTGTTACATTATTATCTATATTTTTGCTACATTTTGTAAAACTAAACCATATTTTATAAATATAATGCACTGCGTTCATTATTTAAATATTTTTTGGTTTCACATATGTGTCTAGTCACACAAACAAAATTATATACACTATACTGTACATAATTCTGCAAATATATACATTTTATTTATATAATATTTATATTTTGCTACTTCTCTGCGAAACATTCATTCAATTTAATAATGAAATTTGTTTTATAGTCGCAGAACTCTATGCGAGCTTTATATGACTTTTATATTTATTTTTAAGATGTTTTATCCCCCCATATTATATATTAGGCCTTATTTTTAGAGCTTTAAAACATTTTCCTTAAGATGTAATCGAGGGTTAGTGGAGAGAGAGAGAGAGAGAGAGAGAGAGAGAGAGATTTAAAGAATGGGTTTTATGCAAGACATAAAGACATAAATAATTTTTACAGAAAAACTTTTATAACAAATTTTTCTGTGTTTTCAGTTTAATTTTTTTATATTACTTTTGTGCATTCTATCTGTCCTGTCACAGTTAGTGTTGCCAACTCTCAAACATGTATTTAAAAGGTTCTGGGAAATTTCTTAATTTTCAAACAATTCTATGTATTCATATTTAATAGATAGAATTTAGATCTATGGATATTTAATTTATAAGTTAGTATATATACTTTTTCAATTTACAATTATTTAATTGTTATGGTATTTTACACTCCCTATCTAAATCTATTTGTTTATCCCGGAAACCCCAGTCCATTTAAGATATGAACCGGGATACAAACCTTAATTACTGGATATCCACGATCTAAAACCGGGGAGAGTTGGCATCACTACACACACAACACTACAAAAGTGAATACAGTAAGAGAAAGTGATAGTAAAAAAGTGTCGGATCGATAAAAAATACATCATTTTCCTGTAGTGGAAGTGTTGTGTAGCGCACATATAGCGCACAGAACAGACATATTCTGTATACTAGTATAAGACATAAAAGTGTATTTCATTCGCCCTTTTCTCTCAAACATGAAATAGTGAAGTGAAAAAAGTTATACTCTTTTCACATACTTTACTCCATTATTCAGTCAACAAATCCAATCGCAGCTAACGATCGTTTAATTTCAATTAATCATATTATTTCTCATTGCAGTGCATGTGAGGCCAAAATATATATATACAAACCCTCGCAATAAAAAATACTTGACCACCAAATGCTTAACACAATTATCATTCATTAATAATTTTTTTCATACATCGCTGTTATTACGACAATGAAGTGTTGAGACAAATATAATTAGAGTTTTATTGCTAACGATTTATCATTTGCTGTGTTATTGTTTCCGCAATTGTTGCCAACAATAAAATCGCACACTTTTTATGTTAGCGATAAAATTGTGAAAAGGGTTTTGTTAATAATTTAATCGAGATGATATTTTTTGATTTCATTGTAATGGCTTACCATTTAATGATCAGGAATTCTATTATCTGTCAAACATTAAAGTTTTAAATGGATTTTGGTATAAGGGAGTTGTTAAATTCTTAATTTAATCAGTAAAATTTATTTTATAAAACTAAAACATAATATTTATAATGTTGTTTTTAGTTTTTAAAAGTTGAACAATTTATATTAAACTTAAAATTCTTAAACCAATTCTTAAATACAAGCAAACTTAAATAAAGTTTTTTATTAATTGTTTGTCAATGAGTGAAAAATGTAAATGATAATTTGATGTGAATTCTCAATGCTATACGAAAAAGTATTACATGGTTAATGTTAAATATCCAAATATTGTTTTATGCAGACATTAATAAATATCAATATCAATAACGAAAAATATAACATATTTCAAAATCAATTTTATTAACATAAGACTCAAGTTTTTGTAAAGTTTACAGTAGGAGAAGGCTTTTGTTTATAAGAGTTAAATTGAATTTAAAAATCCATTATTAAAATAAATTGAAAATCTATTAAACTTTTTTATGCGACTTTTTTGCAACCAATATATAAAACCCAAATAATATACAGTACATACGGTATAGCACTAGAAGTGGTGGATATATGCCATAAACGGGAACCAATTTGATAGTAAAAGACTATCTCATCATTTATGCAACAAAAAGGGAATATAACGAAACAAAAGCAAAAAAAAAATTAATTTAATTTAAAGAAATAAGTTTCTATCCAAAGGGTATACCATTACAACTATTGTGTATATATTATGGCATACGACTTTCTGTTGGAGTCATTTTAAGACTAAAATCAATACCACATTGTATATGAGATAACATTTGTTTTCATAGATAATATTCATTTGATTTAATGAAACTATCATTTAAATATTATTAAACAAATATTTATGAGTTTTGGTTTTGATAAATATTTCTAAGAATTTAATTTTATTCGCCAAAATAAAACAACTCATCTCTCTCTGTCTCTCTCTCTCTCTCTCTCTCTCTGTCTCTCTCTCGCTTATGGGTTTTGATGATAACTGAATATTTATGAGAATTGTTTTGTTATGAAATGATATATAAAATGATAGATTCATAGAATAAAATAAAGAAACTGAAAATAAAGTTCAAAAATGTTTATATAATATAAATAATTAATATTTGATTTAAATTTTAAAATTATAGAATAATAATATTATTATTACTTTAGTAATTTATAAAATAATGTAATTAGAATAACATTTTAATATTTGTTATTAATTTTAATGTTTGCTAATAGGTAAAACATTTTTAATTTTTGTTATTACATAACATTGTTTACTGATTTTAAATTACAAAAGTTTTAATACTGTATAAAATCGTTCAAGATTAAAATATAAAGTAGTTTTTGAAATTCTATTTAATTTAATTTTATATAATAAGTTAATCATCTAACTTATATTTTTATGTTTTTAACTTTTTAAATGGTAAATATTAGTAATTATAGCTGTCAATTAATTTACTAATGTCTCAAATATGAAAAAATAAATTATTGTTTAGAATATTATTTTTTATGACAAATCAAATATTCAGAATTTTTAAATTTATTATATTTATGTGAATTCATTCAAAAAAGTTCAAACATTCAAGGAATTTCTAATTAAGAAATACAAATATTCATATTGAATAAATCGTATATAATAAGTTCAATACTTATTAAATTACGAAACTTTATAAAGCTTATTTTATGACATTGAATTATATGAATGGTTTGCTACAGAATTGTAAAAAAGCCAAT
>CAJPVJ010000563.1:0-23082 GCA_905397405.1 Oppiella nova
AAATATTGTGTCTCTCTCTCTCTAAATGAAAAACAAAATACTTTTAAAAAGTTTTCCCCATTTATCTAATGCACAATATTTCCATATTTTCAATAATATAAATGGTTTATTAGACTTGTATTGAGATAAATGTATAGTTTTTTATGACAAACAATTCTTTAAATAAATTCAATTATGAAAAATATGTCTAAAATACGCTTTTATTGTATTTTTCATATTTATTTTAAATGTTAATAAATTGTTTGTAAAATCGCATAATTGAATTGGTTTTTAAAGAAATTCAAAAACATATAAAAGCAGTCATAAGAATGTGGGATGGGATACATGTTTTAACACAATAATATCAAATGTACAAAATCAATTAATAGCCATATTTATCATTAAAATGGAAGATTTTTATTCAACTCATACCATATGCCTTATCTTAACATTTGGTTTAAAATATAATTTAAAAGTTTATAAGTTTGAGAGAGAGAGAGAGAGCGAGAGAGAGCGAGAGAGAGCTTCTCTGAAATAGCTTTCTTGATAACATCCAAACAAAGAGCACAGAGAGTTGCGGTCTCTCTCTCTCTCTCTCTTTCTCTCTCTCTCTCTCCCACTTTAATATACAATATTACTCTTCTTTTGCTATAATTTTGATGTATTTTGTGTTAAATTTAATATTTTTTATTATTAATAAATGTTCAGTCATTCATAACTTTGGCGAAACTTCTATAAAATAGAAATTCTTTTCTCTTTAAATAAATTGAAGTTCAGTTCAGTTTGAGTTCACTTACTCTTATCGGCGAACAAATATTTTTTTGTTTTGTGTTTGGGTTTTAGAAAATAGACCCAAAAATCGATATATTTATGAGTTTTGAGACCACATTAGAATATTCTCTCTATTTATTGTTTGCAAATGAAAAATCTATACCTAGTGTATTGCAATGAAATAATTTTATTTATTATATACAGTTATGTTTATATATAATATTAGACGTTTAATTAAATTATATTTATGTAATAAACTATACAGATGAAGTTTATGAGCTTTTATTAAGTTTTTGCTTTAATTGCTTCAAATTAATTGCACAATAAATTACTTTAAGTTAAGAGATTTAATTATTTTCTATTAAATGCTTTCGTATAATAAATTTTCATTTTGTTATTTGTAAACAAAAGTGTTGTGTTTTGATATTTTTAATGCTAATACAATAATGAATTATTCAAATCTATACATACGTTGAAAATATTTTGAGACTATTTTTAGCATAAAATCAATTGATTGAAATTTTATGTTGAGAAACGATTTAAATTTATCACAAAATTTCCTAAAAAGATGTATTAGTATTGTCTCGGTTTTGATAACTAATTAATTGAAATGTCATTCATTGAGACAAAGAAAAAGATTCCGCATATAATTCACAATAAGTTTTATGTAGTGTTTTGTACTTTTAGTCTCAACTAAATTGATGTCTCAATCAATATAGGAGACGGGTTTCCAAAAGGATTTAAGGATTGAAATCAGTTTTAATTTATAAGAGGAGAGAGAGTGAGTGAGTGAGTGAGAGAGAGAGAGAGAGAGAGAGAGAGAGATAAATGGAAAACCAAAAGCTTTTACTCTTACATAGGATTTGAAATGTTTGTCAAATGATTATAATCTAAATAAAGGGAAAGGGATGACCAGAATGTTAGGGGGAATGATTTGCAAGTTCAATAACAAAGTTTTAAAACAATTTTTATAAAACTTAAAGTCATTAACCATTCACTTAAATTGCATTCCCAATAGACCAGGGTATGTTCTACTTGCATGCTATGTAATAAACTGTTGTCTATTTGAGACCTTTCGATAAGTAATTAATTTGGTTTTCGCAAAATTTTAATTACAAACGCATTTATAGTTCATTTCACTCATCCTCTCAATCGACTACTATATGTCGAGAAGTGATCACAAAATTGATGTACAGATGGGAAAGGAGTGAGAGTAGGGATGAATGGATGGGAGAGTACTGTACATCCAGGCACCACCGAAATGATGACTAAACCGGTTATAGTTTAGTGGAGTATAGATATCCAACATCTCGGCATCGATTATAGCGAAACTAATTTAATGGATGTATCGATCGCTATATTTACAAATTGGGTCATTCATTGACTTCAATTTAAGGCCCTAACCAGTAGTCGACGGAGTGCAGCGGAGGTCTAAAGCAAATAATCACAAATTGTTATCTCATCTCAAGTCCCATATTATTAAGTTTGCGCTCGAATTATGATTAGCACTAAACAAATCAAACAAAACACACATTCACTCCACTCTCCACTGTCTCTATACTATAGCTAAAGAGACGGACAAAAAGTTTTTCTGTTCAGTTGTGATGCCATTCACTTGAGTTGAGTTTCAAAACCAAAAGACAAACATTAGAGAGAGAGATAGATAGAGAGATAGAGAGAGAGAGAGAGAGAGAGAGAGAGAGAGAGAGAGAGGACTGGTATTAAATTTTGTGCTATAATACTGGTGCCCGAAAAACAACCGTTAATTCGATTAATTGATTGATTTATTATAAAACAAAATCGTTTGAGTAGTAAAACCAATACAACAATAGAAATGGAGATTTAATTATAAAAAGTTGTCAAATATTTACTAACGAATAGCATTAGAAAAGAAAACATTTCTGATATTATTTTATTGATATTATGATTTGTACTAATCGTTTGTCTATTATATTTGTGGTCTTATACTAGTATGCAGTCATGCATTGAGAGACAATTTTTGGTGAATTAAGATAAATGTTTGCAATTATTTTGTAAACTCTAAAATTTATAGCATTTGAGAATCCATTCAATTATAACGATAACCAAAAAAAGTAAAACTACTTATTTGTAAATTACAATTTCAAATTCAAACTCTGAATTTGCACACAAATTATTAGCTATCGTTTTGTAATTACAGTCAATATTCACAAGTGAGAGATCATGAGCACAAAAAAGTGAATGATATCATAAAAAGTCATTTGATATTCTGTATGATATGAATAGACAAAAGCAAAGTATCGCAAGAATATACAGCTATCGTATTCATAGGACTGTATATTCAACTCCTAATTACCATTAATTTATTGTAATGTCAAACATGTAGGCGAGCGCTCACTTCGAGTGCCGATAGGTCTGAATAGCACCGAATATATTAATATAATGGTTCGCCAGTCAACCAAAAACAACGAGAGAGAGAGAGAGAGAGAGAGAGACAGAGAGAGAGAGAGAGAGAGAGAGAGAGAGATGTTTTTAATGATAATTGACTTTTATGAGTCTCGATTCAATAGAAATGAATGCATTTTTTCATTTAAAATGCATTTTTTCACGTATGTGTGAAACGGTTGGCGAGAATTTGTAGAATCGGTTTGAAAAGCAAATGCTGTCTAAAGATTAGGCAAAAGTCCTGTTGTGTGATGTGTTTTGTGTGACTATTGTTCTGTCAAAACAAATTAAAATTGTTTTCCGATTGTATGTCTGGTGTTTGTGCTGTAGTTATCTGAATAACACAATGTATAACACAGTTTTTTATATAGTTTTTGAGTCGTCAATCAAATTTGCAGAATTTTTTCTCTGTTCAGAAATAATTGCTTTTGACTTTTGTGTTGTTATTTGTTTCAAAGCTAATTATCTGTAGGCTTTCGCTGCCATTCTCTATCTCCCTATCCCTCACCCCATATACAAGACATGCGAAGATGTGAACAAAAATCTATGTTTTTTCTCTCGAAATCATAAAATGTGTTCAAATTCTTGTCGATTGCAGTCAATTGTCGTGTAATTGATGTTTTTGGTGTTAAAACTCGCGAGTGTTTTAAACCTAAATAATTAAGTCTGAGTTTTGAATGAATATAAAATCAATTATTTGAATATTCATTTAGACATCAATTACAGGAGAGAAAAGTTATTATACTCTGTGTTCGTGTCTATCAAACATTAAATTAGTTGAAAAAACTATTGTCAATAGTCTGACCGTTAATTCATTGTATGTTTTTTGGAGTCAAAAAATAATTTCTTACTTCACTTACGATTACTTCAATTATGTCTGAAAACTACATTAAAATGAATTCAGTGTTTGCTTTTGTATTATACTCAGTATTTTGTGTGTGTTTTGTTTTTTAGGTGTATTTCTGAACCTTTTTGTATTGTGTTTTGCTCGCAAACTATATCTCTCTATCCCTTCACACTTATCGCACATTTTTTCTGTTTTGTTATTTATTTTCTCGTTTCTCCATCAGAGAGTGAATTATATTTAAATGAGTCAAACGATTATTAAAAAGTTATTGACTTTTAAAAAGCGTAAAAAACTCGAGGAAAGGCTGTTTGTCTGAATAGGGAAGGCCTGACAGATAATAATAGAAATGAGAGAAACAGCAAAAAATACCAGACATTGAGATAGTGTACCGAAAAATAAGCAAAACTGCATTTAATTAGTTGTATACCGAAAAGAAAATTACAACTAATTACATACGCTATGTTCTCAGCAGTGTACGTTTTGTTTTACTTGGTGAAAATAAAAACATAAATATAATTATAATTTTGGGAGCTGTATGTGTTATGACATGTACTTTTGTGATGCATCTGATTATAATTCAATTTGTATGTTATTTGTATGAGAATAGTGTATTAGAAGTGGTAGTCGTGTTAACACAACAGATATATTTATTTTGTGTTTGTTTCTCAATTGTTTGTAATTTGTAATAATCGGGTGTTTTTAGAGGCAAATAGTTTTTATACGCAAAACAAGTGCTGATTGTAAGGGTTAGGCAAGACTTAGGGATAGGTAAGAAAACATTGTTATATCACAGCTATAGAGCTATATATAAAAACAATGGCACAGAATATATTGTGAACACAGAATTCACAATAAGTATGCGAAACACAGAATATGTTAATAGAAATAATGAGTAAGTAATTGAATATCAGAAAGAAACATAATAATAGGGAAAATCATAAATCATTACGAATTGAAAGCATAAATCACAGAAAATGCAAAAATATGAGACAATAATCATGTAATTATGATGAAAAATAAATGACCTAAAAATCAGTTTTAATAATCAATAGCCGATTGAATCCAACAAATTATGTATTGAAAATTAATAGGGATTGTGTGGTGAACTCAATTAAACACAATGGATAGACATATCTGATATTCAACTCAATAGATATCAGAAATCGTAATCATTATAATCATAGTTAATAGGTAGCCTAATAAATGTTAAATAATAAGCAAAATATATATGAAATCCCATACCTTTTCCCATTCCCTTCTCATGTTTTAATGAGTGTTTTATTTAAGGTATATTTGACTTAAGATTTTTTTCATATCATGTTGTGTTTGTATGCAATGTTTAAAAATCACTAGTATAATTGAAATAATAATAATTATAATAATAAATTGTGCGAATCATTATATCATAGTTAGTGTCCATAATATTGTGTGATTTTAGAAATCAGACAAATATTACAAATTGGTTTTGTGGACAAAAATCTCATTAAAATCATAAGAGAAGGTTGTGTTTGGTTTCGCTATATATTTATACTTATGGTTAGTATATGTGTACAAAGACTTTGAGCGCGTTTTCCTCATTTCTCTGAGATTCTGATATTTGAATCCAATGTAAGATTTATTTGAAAATTTAGTTTTAATTGTTTTTCATATTACTCAAGTCTGTCAGAATGAGCTGGTTTGTTAAGGGCATACAGATAACCTGTCTTATCCCGTAGCCCTGAGCACATCCCTAGCATTATATTAGCGTTGAATCGCGAGAAAATGAAATACTTTTGGGTTATGTCCTGACATTTCATAAGCAATAATAAGTTGGGATTCAATCGGCCATTGAATGGATTGACAGAAAAAATATGTTTTTCATTGATTACAGTAAACAACGGATTGATTTGTGTTATGAAAACATCCATACAATCAATTGGAAGAGAAATCATTACACTATTAATGAAAAAGCTTTTGAATATTTTTAGTATTAATACTATAAATGTTTGATTTCCGAGTTGTGTTTAGTTTTCGTTATGAAATAGACGTTATTATAGTATTACTGTAATTGTCAGCAAAAAGTTTTATCATAGGTTTCATTAAAACTTAGAAATTTTGTTTTTTGTTTGTGTAGTATTTGAAAATTTGAATTTGAAAAGTCTATTAAGAATATTAACAATTAAACCACTATTGCTTTTATCACGATTTTCAATTAATATATCAGAATAGGTATTCAATATGTTATTACTAAATATAATATCAATATTAAGCGGCGATAATATAATCTATTAATATTTAAAATTGAAAATTAGAAATATTTATAATTGAAAAATCCTAATACCATATATTTGTTTCGTATGTATTTTGTAATTTTAATTGGTGCAAGAACAAAATAATCAGTAAATTATATTAAATTTAAAGTAAACACATAAAAGGTATATAATTTGGTTTGAAAAGAAAAATGCAAACTTTTAGTCTTTTTAGATAATTTTATGATAACCAGTGATTTGTAGTATTTTTAAGCCTCAAAATTCACATATTTTTATCAATTTTTAAAACTACAGGTAATTAAAAGTTTTTGAAATTAAAAAATGAAAGTTTTCTTCAAGCTAAAAAATGTGTAATTCAATTCACTTTTTATATACATTATTATAATTGTTATTATTAATAAGTTTTTCATATCTAATATCATAATAATTTTTTTGTTGTATTTTTTCGTATATAATATTAAAATTTAAGGAAAAAAATGTTTAGTACTTATTATACTGATACAATAAAAAACATTTAATTAATTGAGAGATAGAGAGAGAAATTATTTAAGTTATAAACAATTAGTTAACTAATAAGAAATATAATCGTACTTAATCTATACGAAATGTCATATTGATTACAAAAACAAAATTAAAAAAATTTCTAACTTAAAAACAACTAAATTATATAAAATATAATCTGAATTATATTTTACGTTTTCAATCATAATAATCATAACCTATAATTACTAATAATAATCGATGCGATAATAAGCGGCAATAATAATAATAAGACTATAAAATAATGGGAATATTCTACTCGTAATCACAAAAATATAATAAACTTTTTCACTTTTCATTTCACCAATCATATTATATATAATATTTCCTTTGTGGTAGTCTCTTGAACTTTGATTTTTGATTATCGAAATAAAAATCAGCTTGAATCAATCAATTAATTGAATAATAAAAACACTAAATTTAAAGGCAATTCACAATATAATGGCAGATGAAAAAACTGATTATTTATTTAGTTTACAATTGAAAAATCCTAGAATTCCTATAATATTTATATATAATTAGATATTCAATAATTATGTGTGCTAGTTAGTTTGAATGATAAGTCTTTAATGAGAGATATCGAGATCTGGACTTTTTATTAACAGTGTGTATACGTATAAGCAACTTCATACATGACCATGTAGGTATTGTAGATTTTAAACACAATTTTAAGTAAATTATTCAAAATTATTTCCACTTTTTCATAACATTAGTACAAATATTCACATATTTAGGACAAATGTATACAAAAGGGATAAATGGGAAAATTTAATATTTAAAAATAAAAACCTAATAATTTCGGTTTAAGTGGTCACTGTATGAATGGTAACATTATATACACTGTTATTATTTTTCTCTCAAATATCATATACGATAACAACAATTGTGTCAAAACATCAAAACCGATGTAAATCCAAATCTCAACAATTAATATGTAGTCATAAAAATTATTTATACTTTTGTTGTTGTGTAATGGCGAATATTGTGTGTTGTATCAGGGGCAGTTGTCTAAGAATTTAAAATTCCTGATGCCCTGGGAAAATATATTTCCATATATTAATCATTATATTCTGTTTGTAATCAAATTCACATGTCTCACTTTCCAATTCCTATGTCAATATATGTACTAAAATTGAAACAAAAATCATAAAAAAAATTATAGAAAAATAGTTTTCTCTTTCAGAGGAAACAAAAACGAGTGTTTTGTTTGCAAAAACAAAATCAAAAAAGCGAAACAAAAGTTTAGATAATAATAACAATCATCAATGAGACGTTTCAATAGGACTTTCAGTTAACAATGAATGCTTATTAATAGTGTTAACTTATACTGTGTTTTATATATCATTTATAGTATTGTGTCATATAATCAATAATATTGTATCATTGATTTGAATCACAGATTTCACTCGTAGTGCTAATCATAATATTGTCGTCAATGAAATGAGCTCTCAATGAGACGACTGAATGGAAAAATCATTATAATGTCTAACAATAATATACTCGTAATATATCCACACAATTGAAACACAAGTCGAAAGGATTTTTGGCAAAATATTTATCATTCAAATTGGTATTCATTACAATTAAAATGATAATCACTTTAAACCTTCATTTTAATTAAAATTGCTTCAATAAGCATGTCAATAATTAAGCTTGCTGTTTGAAAATGTAATAAAAATTTCATATGAAATAAATTCAAATGCGCTTTTGTTTATTCATTTAAATAATTATATTTTAAAATTTATTATCAACTAATAATACAAATGAAAGGTAATATTAGAGCCAATTATTTGGTGTCGATATTCAACGATTGT
This sequence comes from Oppiella nova, assembly GCA_905397405.1. Lineage (NCBI taxonomy): Eukaryota > Metazoa > Arthropoda > Arachnida > Sarcoptiformes > Oppiidae > Oppiella > Oppiella nova. Next base: position 8,625 of record CAJPVJ010000563.1, read on the forward strand.
TTTTTCATTTAATATGTTTAAAGTGTTAATCACTTAATCATAATATATTTATAATTATTATAATATTTATATATATTTTGCAAAAAATGCATTTCAATACTATCATGCGTTTTTGAAATTTTATTTATAGTTCATTATTATTCGTGTGTCATATATTATATAATTTATATATCATTTGGTAAATAGATACATATAAATATATGTCTCATTATATATATAAATATATATCTATAAACGTTTGTAAATAATTATATTTATCGTTCAATTATAATGATATTCATATCATATATTGTTTTTTCATTTATGAATCTTCTCATCGAAATGATTATTATTTTCTCGACTTTTAAAAATCTTTGATTTCAATAGGGTTTGCTTTTTTATAAACATTATGTCATTAAAAATTGTTTTCGCCGTAAACTTTTCAATAAATTATATTTGTCTCTCGATAATTAAAAAATAATGCATAATAACTATAATTAATTTTAAAATTTTCGTTTTTGTTTATGTGTGTGTCGTAAAAATAATATAATAATTAATTTTAAAAATTTTAATTAAAAATATTTCAACGATAAAATAGGAGAAAGAGAAATTGAAAATAATTATATTTAAATATAACTTTTGATGAATATTTCGGGCATTTTTCGGATTCACATCTTTCCGGTTGTTTTCCAGTCATAAATCGTTTTGTATGTATTTGTGTCGCAAAAGTGATTATTATTATTATTATTAAAAATAATTATTACATATTTTTTTCAGTAAAGAGTTTGTCTTCCAAAGTGTTTTGTATATAGATTTTAGATATCTATATGCTTTGGTGTATGCGGTCATCGGTATCGACCATTCAAGTCATGTGTCGCATAACAGCCCTCAACGCATACAACAGCTCTGCTTGAAGTCTGGCCTCAAATATCATTAGATTTACGTGAATCTGAATGCAAAGACAAAAAAAAAACGTGAATTTATTGTCAAAATAAAATAATCAGAAAACATAAAACACTTTATAGAAATAAAATATAGCGTATAAACTTTTGATTAAAAAACTATTTAAATTATACCTAAATTAGAAATATATGAAACAAGGCAAATAGTATTTATGAATGAAATTAGTATGATTAAGCGATTTTTAGCCATAATAATCAAAATAGATAATACCAAAAAATGTTTAATTATATGATAGGAAAATCAATAAACTATTTATAGTAGCAATTGATCCGTCCATCCATTGGAAAGCCTACTAAAATCAATAGTCAAGATCTGTAAATTCTAGCAAATTTTGTACAAAATAAAAAATCTCTTTTGTTTCAGAGTTGTACTGAAGTATAAAAATGGTTTTTAGCCGTAAGTTATTTGAAGTCATTTCATGAGCACTGAGAGAGAGAATAGATAAAAGAATTTAAAGCTACTATCATTCAAACATCGTTAGAGAGAGAGAGAGAGAGAGAGAGAGAATGTATTATACATTTGTTTAGTAGGAATAATAATAATATTAATATGAAAAATATTGCTGAGTGTTATTAAAACTCAAAATGCCGAAAATATGTTACAAATGTTTCATAACTTTATCTCATAATATGAAAACACTGTAATTCTCATAACAGATATATTGTATTTTATTTTTCATAAAAGAAAATTGTGATTAAAATTTGTGATTACACTCTTATATTTTTAACATTAGATGTGATTACAACTCAACATAACATTACTTTTAGCTAATGTTTGAGCTAGTATAAGAATAATTCACAGAATATTTTCCAAAATGAAAATGATGTGTAAAATTGAGGTAATTTTCTCATATAACATCTCATTGTATTCAACATTATTAACGATCCATTTGAATACTTTTGAAATAATTCGCTCCAAATATAACATTAAATATCTGTATAGATATGGAGACAAAATGATCACTGAATGGTATTTTAGGGAAACAAAATAATCCATACGTTTTTATCTAAACTTCTCTGTGAATTTGATCTAAAATATAAATTTAACGCAAAAACTATTTGCCATACAATTAGAGAACCGATGCTTGGATTGCATATAGAAAGTCAAGTCTCTCTCTCTCTCTCTCTCTCTCTCTAATGGATATTTTGATAGCTATTTATCGTATAATCGTTTTTATTGTAATGTGTAGTTTTAAAGGCACTTATTATAGAAATACGTGAATACCAGTGAATACAAACTATACATCAATGAGCGAGAAGTTTATGGCTATTCGTAGAGAGCTATGAACAGTGGAGTACAGTATTTATCCTTTTTATTTCGCCTACCATTCCCTTAACCATCACTTAATTCACTCTACAGTTTAGCTCTCAATTCCTCTCATTAAATGGCATTATATTCGTTGCAAATAAAATTAGGGTAAAAATAATATATTAGATAACGTAATTAGAGTCAAACCATAAAGTTTGCGATAATATTGTTTTGTACAATTGAATGACTGACTGAATGAATGAGAGAGAGAGAGAGAGAGAGAGAGAGAGATAGAGAGAGCATCAAATAAATTAAAGCAAATACGATGTGAATTATATATGAGAAAAATAGTATAATTTAAAAATAGACTAATTCTCTAAATTATACCGAAAAGTACAGTCAATATAAGAATTTAGAGCACAAACGAGTGAATGAATGAGAATCAGATAAAAAGGACTTGCATTTCAAATAATAATAATAATAATAATAATATTTTAAGACTAAAAGGTAATGAATTGGATCGACGCTAAAATTGGTATAATATTATATGGAAATGACACCAAAATGGATATAAAGAATTTGTAAGAAAGTGAAATAATGGCAACATGAAACTTTACTAAAATGCAAATATAAACCATAAGAATAACTTAAAACTCAAAATATTGTTTGCAAAATAGTGGACACATGGCTAATATTTAGAGGGATAGTTAGCCTACAATTAGCAAAAAAGTATGAACAGATAAATGTTGAGAGAAAACACGAGAAGACATACCTTTTCGGAGGACTTGAAGCCGCGCATGACTTTGGTGTAGTCCCGGTTAGTGCGGACCCGATGGGGATAACAGCACAACGACTTAATATAGGACTTGAGGTTCCTTTCGACTAAAATATTGACTTCGCGGTAGTCGTAGTCGTCGTGTCGGATGCCATACATAGACTGAATGTAGTTCCAAACGGCCCGCCGGAAAGGCGTGGTATCGACATTGGTCTTGTTGCCCATCGTATAATAGGTGAGATTATAGCAAATCTTGAACTTCTCGTCCAACAAATTGCCGATATCTGAGTAAAGTCTGTTCACGAGACTGAAGCCGTGGTCGTCCCACGAGTAGTCCTGCACGCGAAACGTGGGAAAGTCCGACTCCTCCCGGCGCCGCGCAAAGTCCTCGTACCCGAAGTGGGGGTCTTCGATAAACTTTATTAACTCACTCAACGACTGGTCGATCACCGGCTGCCCGACACCGTTACCGGCGCTCCCGTTGCCCACCGGCGCTCCCGAATTACTGGCGCTATTTTGGTTACTCGTGCCCCCATTGCCGGCGCTATTCGTTTGGTTATTGGCGGCCTGTGGCCCCACGGGCACCGGTATCGACATCGGGTTATTCGAAGCGAACAGCGGTGAGTGTAGTTCCTGCGACTGGTACTCGAGTTTGTCGAAGTTCTTCAACAGGTCCTCCTGGGAGGCCGTGTCCTCACCGGCGGCGCCCTTTTGCTCGTTAATCGACTGCAACTTCTTCATGAGCGCCTCCACCTCGGCGCCGGTGGTGGGCGAGCCGCCCAGACTCGTGGGCGACGGCGGCTGTTGCTTATGGTTGGCGTTACTGATGCCGACGGCGCCGGCGTTCGGGACGACGACCACCGCGTGGTTGTGACCGTTGTGTCCGTTCTCCTTCTCGTCGCCGTTGTTGGCGAGAGTGTGACCGTCGGCACCGATATTGCAGCCAAACACGAAGGAGGACAGGGCGTGAAAGTGCGACAGTATTACGATGGCGTGAACCAACTCGGACAGTGACCACGAGTCCGACCCTTTCGTCAATTTCTGGGTGTTTTTTGTGAGAATAGTTTTTTAGTCAGTTTTGTTTAAATTTGTTTTTTATGATGTGTTTTAGTTTGTGTTTTCAAGTATTGCTTCAATGTATTGATAAGGGTTCGCGATTTGGGACTAAAAGTCGTTTATTGACACTATTTTTAGGCTTTTGTTATTTTCTGATTTTTCTTTTTCAGGTGACTATTCATTTGAGATAACGATTAGAGAAATATTTTATGTATGATTTCATAACAAGTGATGACAGACTGTCTCTCAAGTGTTGCGAATAATAATCGTTTGTCTCTTTCCTTATGTTTCTGTGACTCATATTCGCAAATATTTTGTTATTTTCTAGAAACCAATTATTAAATAGCAATAAAATAATAAAAATATCCGTAAAATGATAAGGGGTTTAGCAGTGGGATAGGGAGGGGAGGGGGAGACTGATTGAGTGAAACATTAGTACTGAATAGCGAAGTAAATTATGAGACATATAAAAAACAAGTGATAAAAAGCTCGAGTCGTTTGCTGTGAAACAGAAATGAATTTTAATTAAAAGTCAAGAAAACGATAAAAACCAAAATGAAAAGTAGTTTTTTGTTTCGTAACGACAAATCTGGTCTAAAGAGCGAACGAAAGTGTCTTTTCAACGCAAAAAATACAACAAAAAACAAACTGAAAGCAAAACAACAAAATAAGTGCACAAAAGAAATGCAAAGAAAAAATTTTTGGTAACATTTCTTCAATCTTAAGCGCATTCACTCTCATCTGATGGATAGACACCACACAATGGTTGAGACACTTTACTCCCCGGCATAATAGGCCGATGGGAAGTCATAAAAATATAATTAAATTACGTTCAATCAGTCATTTAGAGTCTCATATTTTCTCGAAACTCGCAAAAATAACAAATATTTTTGTTGAATAGTCTGTGTATTGTAATGTGTTTTAAGTTTTTGGTATGAATTGGTGCCTAAAATAAATGCTATGCCACTCATCAACAAAATAAAAACTTTAAGATACGAGTCTCGTCTGTAATGTTAAATTAGATTAATAGTAATAAATGGCATTTCATTTAATGACTGTTAAATAATATTAAAAGTACGGGGTAAATAAAAACTATTATAATAGTAAAATATTTCTCAGTGTTTTGCAACAAAATAAAAATTTATATAACACTAATAGTAATAAATGGCATTTCATTTAATGACTGTTAAATAATATTAAAAGTACGGGGTAAATAAAAACTATTATAATAGCAAAATATTTCTCAGTGTTTTGCAAAAAAATAAAAATTTATATAACACTAAAAAAATTCATACTTTCTATTCATTTGATTTATGATTATATATAGCATTAAAGAGATATTTCATTTGAAACCCAAATGCATAGTCTTTTTGCGTTCAAATTAAAGGGCCGGTAGTTTGGGGTCTGAATAGAAAGTAGGCACCGAAAGCCACACATACAGCTCCTTAAACTACATGTCACTAGACTTTTATATAATGATATCATAGCATTCAATCAAATCATAGATATTTTGCACCGAAAGTCACAAACTAATAGCACTCTCGAGCCACAGGTCTATAATTACCTCAATATGGGATCTGCCGATAAGCCAGGGCTGATGGGCCAGCAGTTTGTTAATTTGGTTCAGATCTTTAAGTTTCTGCGGAATGTGATCCAATCCCTGTAGCCATTGTGGATCACCACCCGATGCCAGGAACTCATCCCGAGATAAGTTCACTAAATATGTGCACTGATGTCGAGCCGAGGCCTACAAACGCGAGTGAAAAATGAATGTTATTAATGTGTTCAACATTTATGATAATTGGTACAGGTCATTTCAAACTCATATTTAGTCCATTATCCAAATAATAATTAGAAAATTTTTAATAAAATATTAAAGTGAAAGTTTATATAAATATATTTTTTTTAGTATTTATGTAAATTTATGTAAAAGTATTTAGTTAAAAATATATTAAATTAAAATTTAAGTACAAAGAATCAAATATAATGCATTTAAATTGTGTATGAAATTAGCATGGCTATATATGTAAAAGTTATTAAATAAATAAATAAAAATTATTTTGTCTACACATTAGGGTTAAGAACCAAAAATAATCGCATCGATGGCTGCGTTGATGCCTAATTTGGTCACAAAAATAGGAAATATTTTTTTGATACATAAAAAATTGGTAAAACTTTTTGTGTCGCGATTTTTTCAACCCATTTCTCCGCGAGAGAGACGACTATTCAGTCATTTTTGATTTTGGATATCAGGGCTCTCGATCCGTATCCCAAACACTAGTCTTGTGTTTATAGATAGTCGGGGAGAGAGAGAGAGAGAGAGAGAGAGAGAGAGAGATGGCAAGAAAAAATAAATAAAAATGTTTCATAACTCAAACAAAACTATTCAGATGTTTATCAATAGCTATGATGGAGTGGTATTTGGTGAGGGGGTACGGGAGAGGGAGGGAGAGAGAGAGAGAGAGATGGCAAGAAAAAATAAATAAAAATGTTTCATAACTCAAACAAAACTATTCAGATGTTTATCAATAGCTATGATGGAGTGGTATTTGGTGAGGGGGTACGGGCGGCAAAGTTAGCCAAGAATTGCTTTTACATATTTTCTGGTGACATATGAAAACAAGGTTTAAATTAAAAATTTAAATATGTTAATAATTAATTGATTGATAATTATTTACACAGTTTGCAAATTTGAAATACAAATATGAAAACGAAAAATTCATTTCAGTTTGAATATGTTTTCGCAAAAATTAATCAAATCTTAAATACTATTAACAGTAATCAATAACTTTTGGGTTATGGATGGGTCGACAAAATTATAGACTACTGTCTCTCATAAACAGCGAGCTTTTGGAAAATATGATGAATTAGAAAAACCTTTTGTAGTCTATTATCAGATGAGATATGATTCTTAAAAAACTTTGTTCATCAAAATGTCTGATTTTATTATGGAGTATTAAATTTCAATTTTTCACTTATAAGTCAAATCTTGGGCAAAGAATTTATTAACAAAAATAATAATCATATACTTCGGGAAAGTGGATGTCTCTGTCGGGAATGACTTTTGATATTTTGTGCACATATTTCGCGATCATATTCGCCGAGTATTTCTATTTTTAATATTAAAAACGACAATAATTTATACGAAAGAATTTAAACACAACTGTGAGCCAATACTATGCTCACCATTAATTTAGATATTCGTAAAATATTTAAATATTTTATTCATTATTCAAATTAATATGGTAGACAATTTATATTTATGCAATGTAATTTTCTTTAATAAATGAATACAATATACAAAGATATTACACACAATGAAAATGTGCGTAAAGTGAGTGCGAGAGAGAGAGAGAGAGAGAGAGAGAGAGAGAGAGAAATGAAAAGGAAGTACAAATGTATTGAATGAAAAGTTATACAATATTTAACCATTATTTGGGATAGAAAAGTAATTTTTTCTACTTAACATGTCATTCCTTAGCGAAAACTATTGGGGGAAAGGGTGGTAAAGGGAGAACGCATTTGGAAAGCAATAAAAATAAGTTGAATTCATTTTCGCCATTAGTTTTTATCATTGGATTTCGTATTTTCAAGTATTTTTTACAAATAAATGTATAACTTAGAGAAAATGCAATTTTAGGTCAATTTCTGATCAAAAAAACTTTTATTGGAAAATGTTAACAAAAAATAACTATAATACATTAAGGGATTTAAAGTTATTATATTTATAATGGATTCAAATGCCGATTGTTATCTAATAATCTGTGAAAATAATGTCATTTGAAAAACAAAACCTTTTAATGTGTTTTGACAACAAACATTAATTAACTATTTATAATGATGAATTTAAAATACTCGATAAACATTATTGCTAATCATAAAATCATTAAAAATCATATAAATTATTAAATGTGAAAAATTTCCCTAAAAATCGTACAAATGAGACAAAAACAGAAAATGAGAGACAAAAACACAATTTAAAAATCAATAATTATTTCCTTTAACGGCATAACACATATTTTGTCATCAAATAATTTATAATACTGTAGTATATTTGAGATATTAAAATGACATTTGAATTATAGATGTATAGTACGAGTCGTTTGAATGTCAAAACAGATTATAATAAGCTTTTCAAAACATGGAAATTGCAATAATAATAAAAATTAATTTTAAAACATAAAAATCTCATTATTAATTAGTGAATATTATATGTTTAAGTATGATAATAATTATTATATAATAAAACGAAAAATATAATAAAACGAAAAATATAATAAAACGAAAAATATAATAATTTAGAAAAATATAATATATTTTTCGCAAACATTTTCCTCCGATAATTGCTAAGAAACTAATGATAATTAGCACTAAATATAAACATATTTTAAGGGCCTTTCGCTGATATAAACACTAAAACCATATTTAATAATATGAGTTACGTGTAGACGGTATATAAGGTATTGATACTATAAAAATGTTTTCTGGTTCAAATGAATATTAATTGCAAAAACAAAAATTTATTATGAAAAACAAAAATCAATTTCAAATAAATATAGCGAAATCATCTCTAAAATATGAAATATAATTACAATTTATGTAATAAAAAAATTGGGAAAAACTATATTCCGAGAAAACCTATTATAAAATCTATAAATATCTGTATAGCTATCGGATGTTTAGTATTAAAAAGATTATCAATTACTTGATATTTTTTCAAAATTCATTTTCAGTAATATGTTGTTTACCTTCACTAATATACTTGTAAATAATTACCATTTACATAGTGTCGTCTAATTAATTCTTTAATTAATAATATTTTTCAAAATTAGTTTTCAAAAATCCAGTAAAATGTTTATCTAAAATAATTATTAACAAAAATCTAAGCTTAAAGTAGATATATAAATTGCTGTCTCATATATTAATATTTTTGTTTGGCATGCATGCAGTATCTGTCTCATATTTATGGTCAAATATCTTTGTGCCTAATAAATTATATTTAATATAATATATTATATAAACACTAATGAAATAGATTTTAGCTTTTTGCATTAAATATGATATTTAACTAAACACTAATAAAATACAGTCTAATAAAAAATGTTTCAATATTTTCCAGACACTACTCATAATTTATAAAAATTTTATAAAAGTATACAAAATATATGATATAATACGGAGAGAGAAATATTGTAGACAACAGGACAGACATTATGTTATGGAAAAGGGTTAACGACACCAAAGAGGAAAGTATTTCATATATAAATATATTATACTTTTATATTAATATACAGTATAAATCGAAAATACATTTTTGCTGATAATATACAACTAGGAGTGCAATATAGCACTGGGATAGAAATAAATGTTATATAAAAGTGATATTAATGTAAACAATATGATAGGGAAATGAATGGCAGAGAGAGAGAGAGAGAGAGAGAGAGAGAGAGAGAAGTAACTAGATAATAAAAACGCGACAAATAATTAGTAGTCATGTTCTGTGTATTATAAATGAGTATAAAACAAGTATTTACCGGATTTTTCTGTTTGTTTATATAAATACAACAAACAATATTTGACAAAATAGGCAAATAATCTACAGTCGACTTACAGACGTACTGTATAATCTCAATATAATTTATAAAATATAAGCATGCACATATTGTCGAAGTGTAATAAAATCATTTCGAGTATACATGCATAAAATTTAGTTGCATATGTTTTTGCTTAAATAGCTGACACACATACCCATAGATTAGCTAAAATAAAGTTTATGACATAATATAAACGATTATAGGCTGTAGTATTTTGGCTATAGATAAAAGTGTTTTATGTTTGTCTGGACTCGATTTGTTTCGTTGATAATAAAACATTTTGAGTTATATTTCAAACATAAATAGATATCGATATCCAAAAATGTGATATAAAATTATGGCTATAAATATATACAAGTTATAAAGTTTGCCTGAAAGTGGAGATTTTCGACACAAATAAATGTTTGAAATCCGTTAAAACATAAATAAATGTGTGACTTGAATATCACAAAAAAAAGTAAAAGTTAGCAATTAAAGTATATATTTTGGGTAACATTATCATTTTCATTAATAATTGTTTCCATGCAAATAGTCTTAGTATGGTACAATATATAACTATGTACTATGTACGGTACAATTCTATAATATATAATATATAAACATATTCAAATTCAAATACCCATTATGAGCACTAATTCATCAACCTAACTTAATTGTCTTGTTCAAACAAAAATGATACAAACTATATCCAATTTTTATGTTTGCAATTCACACATTCTAAACACATTTTGAGATATTAATATATGATTATTATAATATATTATAATGCTATGATCATATAAAACATCAACAATCAAACTCAAATAACGTGTTTATGAGAGCGCTAGTCGTATCGGATGAATGGCCATAAATATTAAATTTATTTATTTATTTTAGTCGCAAAAAGTAAAGTTTTTTTTAAAACTTTCACTTTTGATCCGTTCGTATATCGTATTTCTCTCAACAAAAATAAATACATATTTTTCGCTCACATTTCTCTATAACTATATTATTTTTATTACTCGCACACAAAAAATTGCTTTTAAAAAATCTAAAAATTCAAAATAAGTTTTAAGTTTTATGTTATGTCAAGCTTTTTTTCAAACACTGAATGAAACAGTTTTTTATATTAATAAACAAAAAATAAGTATAGTTTAGCTTTTGATAAGAAAATATTTTTTATATCCAAAACTTTTTATGTGTTTTGAGTTTGTTTTTCAGGAAACTTGGGAATGATTTAAAAAAAACTTGAATTTATGGCAATATATTCACGTTTTTTACTCATTTCTAAAATAAACAATAAAAATATATTGATGGTCTAAACAATATAGAAATATTTAAAAACTGTCCAGAGCTAATCATTATCTTAATATATTTAAGATTATAAACCCGAATAGAGTTTAGCAATTGAGCTAGCATAAATGTTAATCTAAAAATCTATAAATTAAAAAAAATAGACTAGTTATAAAAGGTTTTTAAAAATTAATCGCTAAAAATTTTATATCTGGCTTATGATAAGTTTTCGTAAAGTAAAATAAATAGAAATTTAATTCAGAAACTGAAGGATTCCTATGTTGATTTAAAAACACATTATTTACAATAAAAATAAAAATTTTATATATACCCTAAAAGACATAAATAAAAATATTTATCCAATCGATATAAACAGCGCATAACAACACAATATCGCATTGAATTGAATGCAAAGTATAAGTGGCATAAAGATTAGGCAAATGCAAAATATATGTATATTTATTGTAATCATATAATATTTATCGTAATTAAAATACAAATAAATATATATGTATTCCGCAATAAAAATGTGTGCTTTTTATTATTAATGATTTATTTGCAAATGAAATCTAAAACCTCATAATTGAGGTCAGCGCTGAAAAACAAGGGGATAGGGAGCGAAGGGGAGGGGAATGGGTTACAGTGAAAACTTATATGAAAAAATATATATTTAATTTCACAATTTTATTATTTGTAAAAAATAAATTTTATAATCAATTGCTTATATATTAATAAATATATATATAATACCAGAGCACCAGAAATGTGTCGTTGATATCATAGGCGCACAAAAAAACTAAATCATTGCTCAGAAAAAAATGTGAACTAAATCTTTGAGTCGATATCACAGGCGATGTGAATAGGAAAGGGAGGAAAGGGAGAGAATAAACACCAGATTATGTTTTGTGATAACAAAAAAAAATAAAAATATATAAATACATTTCAAAAACAGAATATATATTTTTGCGACCAAAAAATGTGTATACATTTTGGGCATTGATTTGAGCGCCAGTAGTCGGAAGGGGAACGGAAGGGGAAACTCACGACAAAAATCGAAAGTTTAGGGGAAAGTTAGGCTAAAAATTTTCATTCTGTACTGAACTGCGAAAAGCAAATAAAATTCTTGAAGTGAACGCAAAGTATATATAATTCGATTCAGTGATTGAAAACCCGATTCAAGGAATCCTAAAGAATATTCCTTACGGTATGGAAAATATATACGAGATGTTTGTGTCGACAACAATACGAGAGTTGGAAAAAAATATTTAGAGTAAAGTCGAGATTGAAAATTGAATACAATTTACAGTCCAGTAGCCATTGTGTCCGCCCTTTTGGAAATCGGAAATCAAAAATATATTTTATAATAACTTAGCGAAAAAAGATTATACAGTATATAATAGTGTATTAGAAAATGATATATACATCGATTGGTGAATATATAATATAAACAGTTTATTGAGTTTATTATATAAGAACTGGGCTATAATAAAACATTACACATAAACAAGCAAAGAATTTATTGAATTAATCATGATACTATTAATAAACTGTAATATATTAAGGAATTATATTTTAAAAGTTTAAAAACAAAAAGTTTTTTTATAAACTCCACACTCCTGTGACACAAACATGAAGTCAAATATATTTTTGGTGCACAAAACTATGCGATTATTTTGGTATCACCAGAATTCAAGTGCACCGGGAGGGTATGGTATGTATGATGGGTAGTGTATGGAAGTGTAGAAAAATTACTGTCAAATAGAGGACTAAGAAACTAAATGTATGTCTCATGAAAAGACTGAGGGGTTTAGGAAAGAAATAAATTTATAAAAATCTCGCATTACTTGCCTTTCATTTATAAAGCAAAAAATGTCATAAAATGACAAAATAGTGAATTGAATGGACTTTTTAGATGAGAGAGAGAGAGAGAGAGAGAGAGAGCTAAAATTTTGGCATCTTATCTATAAAAATGCTGACTAAAGATCTCTCTCTCTCTCTCTCTCTCTCTTCATTGAACACAAAATCCACTCAAAACTTAAACACTGGAAGAAAACACATAAATACTCACAAAAATATCTATTGAAAACAAAAGGCATAAAACCATAAATAAGCCATAATTTTGTGATATGAGATACTGAGTGTCTCAACTGTAAAGTATTGAGTATATGATTGATTTGTAAGAATGGTCAGGAAACATTGTCTATCTATAATAAATTAGGTTAAAATAGCGAATAGAGTGTAGCCACCAGTCGCACACATACTGTACAGTAGTAGCAGTATTGTGTTTTTAATATTTAGGAAATTTTCATTATATGTAAATCTCAAATGTCTCTCTCTCTCTCTCTCTCTCTCTCGTGAATGTTCCCTGTAATGGAAAGTGAGTGAGAACTCCATATAATTTGTATTTCATTCAACTTTGGGAGAAATGCCAGAAATTCAGATGAGAGAGAGAGAGAGAGAGAGAGGGAGATGAAGTGGAGTAGAGGAGAGAATATATAAATTTATAAATTGTTTGAAATTGTTTTTGAAGGCCAGAGCCGTATAAATAAATAGGTTCACGAATACTGTGAGTGAGTGTTGTTTTTCCAAACGATGTGGTATTGGGTATGGAATGGTATGTATGTATGTATGCACTGATTGTGTGCACACAAACACATCAAGAAATGAGATTTTGGTCGAAAGAAAAATAACATAAAAATATAATCTGAGGTCTGAATTAGAGTAACAGATATTAACGCTATCCCATCCATACTTATCATATCGTGAACGCCGTAAAACTCAATTAAAAACACAGAAATCAAACCATATTTCGTAATATAATGTGCATTAATATTCATATTTTTCTAAACAAACTACTTGTAAAAGTTAGCATACTCAAATATATTTATCAGAGTATATATACGAGATAAAATAGTTTATCACCTCGATGAATGTAAGCATAAGAGCAAATATAATACATTGAATCGACAATTGAATAAATGAATATGAATTAACAATATAAAAAAATAAAATTATAATTTATGAATAAAATTAAATAACTTAAATATTTTAAAATGCGATACGAGAAAGTAAAATGATGTAATATAGTGGTACACTGTGGTCTATAGTGTAGATGATACTATTTTAAAAATATCATATTAGATAACGTTATGAAAGAGTATGTCTAAAAAGGCAGTCATTAATCAAAATCATTATCTCATGAAAAGCCGGGTCTCTTTGAAAATAAAGAGTGCCATACATTCAATACGGTATAAAACAGTAGATATTACGCTAATTTTTTGGTTAATTTTTGTTCAAAAGTATTTTCCAACAAAATCTAAATATTTATTACAGAATGCCATACAATCGTATGTATAAAACGCAAGTGTATGGGAGTAATGAGAGGGAGACTGGGCTATAGGGAGAGCGTAGGCATCACAAGAACTGGAGGTGCTATGAAGTAAGGGTCCAAACATATCTCAAATACTATGTTATTATAACTTATTTGTCATTTTCTTTCGGAGTTTTTTAATTTTACTTTTAAAGCAGCTTTTATATATTTTCGTTGCTTTTAGTCTTGGAAACTATTTTA
>CAJPVJ010000564.1:6054-23064 GCA_905397405.1 Oppiella nova
GAGAGAGAGAGAGAGAGAGAGAGAGAGATTGGTTGCATAACTGTTTTAATACCGGTACATTTAATTTTTATTTGGCTCAGCGATATCAGCTATATAAATATATTATAAAATACTAAATAATTAAAGTTCATTTATAAAAATTAAGTTTATCTGTACTTGATTTATTTTACACAACAAATAATTATGCTGGCTACAATAATTCTTAACTGGACAGTTACGCATAATGTGTAATTAGCAAGTCTTGCACTAATCTTTAATTTTGTTTTTATTAAGTATTTGTATTTATTATTTCGCAAACAATTATCATAATAAGCATTTAACTCATGAAAGGATCTCGAAAATGATATTAACATAAATTTTTAATATTGTTTTTATTTCATGTGAAACAGTGTGTGTTTGCAATGCCTTTAGCATAACAAACAAAATGTAATAATTAAATCAGAAAAAATACTTATAATTATTTTGTATGTAGTGTTTCACATAAAACACTTGAGAAAAGCAAAGAGTGCAGAGAATTTGGTTGAAATACTGGTGTATCTTATTATCATAAACTGAGATCAACATTCAACATATAGCATAGATTTCTGTGTCTCACCAATCATAGCCAATCTAGGGTTATGAGTGACCAGGCTTTCCATAATAAAATATTTTGTTAAATTTTCGATAAAATTAATATTATATACTCATTAGAGAATCTTGTTGTATTTGTCATTTTTCTTAAATTATTGCAAGATTTGATGGTAAAATATTGGTTACCCTAAAGTGAAAGTGTCGTGGCCACCTTTGACCATTATTAAAAATCTTGCACACTTTATGGCACATTATGATAAATATCAGTCCTTAATAAATAAAACAACAACAAATAAAACACCATATTATATACACTAATATAATATACATATTATTTTCCCGTTTGTGTATTAATTGCATATTGGTTGGCTGTGATTTGCCGTATACACTATTAGCGTATCACGGCTTATAGTGCCGGTGCCCGGACTTTATTTAGGACAAGTGCAAGTGCTCATTTCTCTATCCATTTTTCCATACTCTCTCTTATTCCATATATTATAGCATTAGCTACTAGTGTGCAAATGCATTACAGTATATGGGTTGCCGTTATAATGATATATTTTATTAATACGAATTTAAAAATAAATTTCTCTCCCAAACAGTTAGTTATATACATACGAGTGCTTTAGAGATAAGGCACTGTTGTATTTCCACCACTACTTCCCCTCATATGTTCGGGGCTATTGGCCCTTAAATGTATTATTATTATTATTTTACTGTATATAGAGTTATGTGTTTTTATTTAACTCTCTCTCTCTCTCTCTCTCTCTCCCTATCTCCCTATTTTGCAGCTCTTATATAATATCATGTACGTAGCGCTTATGCTGTCTGTCCTATCTGTGTCTATCAATAGTGGAGCTGTGCCTGGGATTGGGGTGAAAGGCATTAAACGACACCATATATATTATATATGATAAATAAATATATTAAATAAATAAGTAAATAAATAAAACAGAGTTTTTAAAAGTATTATAAATGAGAATACATGTCGAGTCGACTGAGAGAATACCCTAAATGTCTAGAAAATTAAGCACAGATTATAACTATTAATAATAATAATAAGTTTTCAAACAAAATAAAAAAGAGCAGTCATTATAATGAGTGAAAGGACAGGTTGATTAGTCTCTCTCCCTTTCCCATTCATATAGTGTACATATATTTTGTCCAAAAGTCTTATGAAGCGTAGAAATTGGGCTAATTGTGAGTTCAGTGCACTATTCAATTACCGGCTCATATGAAAAACTACTATAAAAAGTCACAGCACTTACTCCGTATGGTATTTAGCACTTTAGTTATGCAAATACATTGATCAGTTTGAGTTAACATTTATTACCCCATTTGTACGTACATTATAGTTTAACAAACAGTCCAAATCTATGTTTGTTTTATAAGTTTTAGAAATCGTGTTTTATCTTGCACACTTTCAATTGAATTTGTAATTTATAAAAGGATTAACTTTTAAATTAAATATCATATACTTCATTTTGTAAGGCAATCAATTTTTGATTAAATTTTCATTAATTATTATAATGCCTTTAGATATAAGTATATAAGTAAGAACTGAATTAAAATTACAAACTTAAACATTTTGAATTAATTAATACATAGCCGTAAGCAGTCAAACAAAATATTATTACAAATAATATATTTCTGAGTTGACAAAACTCATGATATTATATCGTATTATATTATATTAAGCCAAATATACAAAATATGTAATAATTGCAATTTATTTTGTATAATACTTCATGCATTCATTCATTTCCATTTGGTGCATACAATTTTAAAAATTATTTTTGCGCTAATATTTAATAAATGAATAGTTTTTGCCGAAAAAATATTTCGAATTTTTAGCTGTCATTTGGCTGTAAAGCATAAGTAATAAAACATTTTTATTAAATAACCGCAAAAATATACTAATTATTTTTCAATGTTTTTATGGTTTAGTTCACAAAAAATATTATTTTTTATTTTTATTATATATTTTTTGTGGAAAAAATTTTCAGAGTTAATTGAGAGTAAGTAAGTAAGTATGTAAGTATGTGTGTTGTGTATGTGTGCGATTGTATGCCCGGCTGCTCCCAAAAAACATTGGATTATATCTGATTTTATACGTGAATAGCAATTATAAGGATAGTGTGTCAGTAATAGTATAACAGAAACATAACTACATAACTCTCTCTCTCTCTCTCTCTCTCTCTCTCTCTCTCACACACACACACCATATATAATATATATATATATATATATACATTGTGAAAAATATACTGCATTTATACTTTAAAATTCTTTATTCTGTACGAGCCATTAATATAACTTACAGTAATTGAACAGTAATTTAATTTATTTCACTATTTAGCAAAAATATAAAGAAAGTTCTTGTGATTTAATTGCAATGTTTTAAGTTGATACTAATTTTATTATTAAGAATTATCCATAATAAAAATCTCTTTTGAATCAATATTGATTATGTTATATAAAACATTTCAAAAACATATTTACAGTAAAAAATTCTGATTAAATTTTTTCCTATTTGTTTACATTTTGTTCTAATGAATACACTTTGAAAGGAATTTTGTTTTAGTTATCTTATCATTGGTTTAGTTGTTTGTCACATCAAAATGATTGCATTATATATTTATATATTTTTAGCAAATTTTATAAAATTTTATTTTTACAATTTGGAGTACAATATATTATAATAAATATTTTAGCAGAAAAGTAAAAGTGAAGCAAAACTTTATTCACAAAAATGCATCCCATTCCTGTTCCGCACAGACAGACACATATACCGTTCCCATTCAATAGTTATACATTGAAATGTTGAAAGTTTGGATTCATATGATGAACACCAAAACTCTCTCTCTCTCTCTGAACAGAATTTTTTGTTGAAATAAATTCTTTACTTAAATGCATTCAAAAAATAAGAAATGAATTCTTAAGGAATAGAAACTCGACTCAAGAACTTATTCTGCATTTTCTGTTCGGTCTAACATTAAAATGATGGGATATATAGCTGAAATACCGTTCCTTTACATTCCCAATCGCTGAGCCTTTATTTTTTTTATTGAACTGTAAATTTGAATTATGAATAACTATTACTAATGTTTAGAGTTTACAAAAATACTGAATATTTCTTTACAAATAGTGAATATGTATATTTTTGTATACATATTTTATCCTTCAAATGTTGTCATCTTAAATGTGATCTATTTATAGAGATGATGTTTTGTTAGTTTATTGCCCTGGTTAGTTTGAGAAGATGTTAGAACATAATTATTATTTTCTTTATATATAAGTTTGGATTTTGTCTTATTTTTTGATTGAAATGAATAATTCATTTAATATTTTATAAGTTTATTATAAAATAAAATAAGAGCTTGAATTTTTGATTTAATTGAATATATTTTCTATTATAACTCTATCTGTCCGTTATGTTTCACTTATCCTTTATTATGAAAATATATTAATAATAATAATATTATTATTATTCGGAAACATAACATAAAATTTTATATTCTGTAATATATTTTTAGATCAATTCTTAACGCAAGAATTGCTTTATGAAAAAGATATTTTATCAAAGAATTTGCAAACAAATATTATTCATTCAGTTGTAATACAAAATAAAAAGTAAATAAACATAACTTTTCTGGAACAATGGCTTATATGTACTGTGCCAAAAGATAACGTATATGAAAATATTTTCAATTTATAATAATAAATTTTTTAGATTAGAGCAAATTAAATTTTTTAATACATAATATATTACATAATAAATATATCAAACGCCATATAATATATGCTAATCCCTGTTAGGTTTATCAGAATATACTGCATTTGAATTTAAAATAAAATTTAATTTTTATTTTTGATGTAAATGTAATGAGAAGTTTTATTAATATAAAATATATAGGGATTAAACTCGAACATGGTACGCGAGCTAGACAATAATCTTATTAAATAAAATCCCCATAAAAATGTAATTAAAATTCAAAATTCAAAATTTTTGCTTAACTAAATGAAAGCTAATTATTTGTATTAGGGATTCTATGCCAATCATGTGCTTAATAAAACTAAAATGCTAAATCTTTTACTCTTAGCTTGAAATTTTGTTGTGAACAATACTTGATAGTTAATATACCGAAAAATAATCCCTTTAGGTATATAGTAATGCTTATATAGTTAATATGATTAATTTTTTATAATTTACGAACTATTACATGATTGAATTATTATTGGATATTTTATATTAATGTTATTAAAATTAAAAAATATGGATTATCAAATTTGTAATCTTATTTCATATCATAAATATTGAATAAATATTTTGATTAAGCCCATTTAAATTTAAAATATTTATTGAAATGTTTATGCTTGTTTAAATATAATGTTCATTGTAGTTATTTATTTAATTGATATCTATTTCAATCTATGAAAAATTTACTAATATTGTACGTAATAAGTTTTGTATGCATAGTAGGCATAAAATGAATTTAAATATTTTTGATGATTTAAATATATTCAGCATTAACTGCTAAAGTAAAATATAATTAGAATATTTTTTACAATAAAAATTAATGTTTATTTAAAAGTAAATTGCGAATACAATTATTAATTTAAAAATAAGTATGTTTATATAACTGGATGCTTACGAAATAATTTATTGCGAAAACTGGATTCAAAACATAAACTGAAATAAAACTAAAAAGACTTTTCTATTGTAAACATACTTTTAGTGATAACTATCACGTATTGGAAGAGAAATTTCCCCACAATTTAAAGATAAGAGAATATTGCGATAAAAATATATAATATTATTATAAATATATGTATTCAAAATGAAATGGCATTAAGAATATTAAAGTTTTTATTATTTTTACGATTTTATTCGCGAGAAATAAAAATAATTTGTGAGTGAAATGCATTTCAAAAGATTATATTTCTTTTGTTTGGAACAGAAAACAAAATATAAAAAACAAAACCATTAAACATGTGAAATATTAAATACCATTACGCAGCGTATACTGTAATCATCAAGCTCAATGTCAGAATTTGTTTAACGTTAGCGTATGGCATGTTATGGTATGGTATGTGGGTATGGTGTGTGTATTTATGCCGGTGCCGAGTTTCCTATGTGCCAACTCACGTGTGCCTACTTTTGTTGTACTGTATATCAAATTGATTGCACTCTTGTTTTAGTTCAAACAAACTATACAGAAAAGACTTTCCTTACTTTTACTCTTATTATTATTATTATTACCATTATTGCCATTATTTTTGTTTCAAAGCACACAACGATTGTAACGAAGATAAACATGTATTTCACACAAAAATATCCCAAAAAAATAATAATATCTTACTAACGATTGTAGAGATTTGTCAGTACTTTTCTATATTCCTAGCTCTCTCTCTCTCTCTCTCTCTCTCTCTCTCTCTCTCTCCAATTTAAGAGAGTATTTATATTTCTTGGAAAAATTTAAGATTAAAACTAAAACTCAAATATGAAATACGCTGACAGTCACGCAAAACACAATTAAATATAATAAATAATTTTTTTTGATGATCACATGAATTACATGAATGCGTAAACAAAAGGGAAGTGTATGTATGCATGTGTGGGGTAGGAGAGGGTGAGCGCCGGTATTCTAAATCGATAAAAGTTTTAAAAATCTCAATAAATAAAATGTTTCAACAGAAATCACTGTTATCTAAATTTTACAGATTATCAAATAAATATCACAGTAATTGTCATATCAATATTAATATACAGTATATTGTTACGCATTGTAATGTTACCCTGGTCATCTCGTATTAACTATTTACGTAACTCTCACCGAAATCTCTTGTTGTTGATGTTGTTATTCGAGAGGCACATGACTTCTCTATAACAGCCATTCCCTATGAGAGTATAGCCTAATAAGAATTGAGAGAGAGAGAGAGAGAGAGAGAGATTAAAATGTAAATCAATTACAGTATTATTGAGGGCTAATGAATAGATGATTGAGTAGAGAGAGAGAGAGAGAGAGAGAGAGAGAGACTGGACAGTAAATGATAGGGAGACTATGAGAGGCAATGATTTCCGGGAATGTATTTAAAAGTCATTCACATCTCTGTTTAAATGCTTTTTTCATTTCTAAGTCCCGGAGTCTCTAAGAGCTCACTCGGCATACTATTCACACAAATCACATGTTATTTGTTTTCATAAATGTATATAAAATATATGTTTTATTCAACGCCAGGAGAGAGTGAGTCCATCCCCGGAAAGGGTCGACATTTTTATGGAAATTTATTTAACAAGAAAAGCGAATTTATTTGACACCAGAATATGAAAGACGTTTTTGTCAACAGTCACGGAGTCTCCCCATCGGTCCCATTATTACAGCCCATACAGTCTCCCCTACAATATCTAATATCAGTGTTTAGTTTAGTGTATAAATGAGATAACATAAAGAATATATCTGGATGATTTACGAGTTATTATACAACTGAGGGGTAGCCAATATGTAACTAATTATTAATGAATACACTTTTAATAACTAATAGAAGTATCAATTCTTATTTCTTATGATCAAATAGAAAGTAACACATTCCCATACATTCTATTAATTTGAAAAGTGTTAGCTTGCAACTAATTATAATGTACTGTACTTAATAATGAAAAATTATTACCTATTATAGTAATATAAAACTTATATAAATTGTACTGTACTATATATAACCAGTGTGTGAGGCTGATAATTCGTTTTAGATTATTAACACTTAGGTTACGTGAGGGCCACGAAATCACGGGTATTTTTCTATATAAGGTCATATTACCGTGGCCCTGATATTTATACTTGGTGAAGCCCTCTTAGTGAAAATAGTTAGGCTGACAAAAATAATATAATAATATCTCATATCTAATATGAAAAGCTATTTCTCTGATAGAATGGTCTCTCCTTATAGTGAAGGAGGGTTTGGGTGCAGAAAAGCTCTCCTTTTATAGAGAATTGAAGCGAATGTCATAAGGAATGTGATCAACATTTTCAGACACGACAGACCTTTGCCCGGACTGTGGGAGTCATTCAAATATTTTAGGCATACAATGCCATGAATAGCGGGGGATGTTTTGTGCCCGGATTACTTCAATGAGAGGCAGAGAAAGTGCTCTCTCTTTCTCTCTCTCTCTCTCTCTCTCTCTCCAAATATACGAAAGCCTTATTCCTCAAAAATATCCATAAAAAACAGATGAATGTCTTTTATACTGTATGTCATTCATAGGATATTACGAACTGTTAGTTCGTAAGGGGTATTCAAGTTTGTATCCACACATACACCGAGACTACTGTTTAATGTGTGGGATAAACGAGTAAAACAGATGATCATAACATATGAGAATGTGTTTGGATTCTTGTAAAATCAGAATTTCAAATTGAGTGAACTAGGATTTTGTAAACATGTCATGATATAATATTGTAGTTCTATGGACACTACAATATACCTGTGCGATTCCTGGGTTCCCATTCTAATTGAATTGGGGTTTCCAAAATTATAATAAGAATATAATATGTATTATGTAATTATATTATGTTTAATACTTTAGTGATACAAACAATAACAACAGCACCATTGGTTTCACAATAAATGTAAAAGAACATATTAGGGTAAAAGTGATGTAAAACTGTAAGTGATGGTCCAATATTTTGAATGTTTTAAATGATTATTCTAATACACATACAAAGCATAGGAACCAGTTTTGCATACACTCTCCTAAAACTTATTTTTCCACACATAATACAAATTGAGGACAATTTGGAACCGACACAACTTAATGGAAAGGGAGCCTTGAGATTACTGGCCTTGTCGTGTCACTTCATATGATCTGCCAGTGCGATAGGGCTCACTATGTTTTCTTTTTGGGTGCTATCCATATATGTTCACTGAGAGTGTGAATGAGGGAGAGAATTGTGACAACAAAATAAAATATTTCTCAAACCCAACAGTAGATTATATTTTTATTATACATATTATTCCTAATATACTGTATATTCCCATTTTATAATAATTCCAGCGATTATTCAACTCTTATATAATAAGATATCTCAACAATTTATTTATAAACTTATCTCTCTCTCTCTCTCTCTCTCTCTCTCTCCACTCAATCATCTATTCATTAGCCCTCAATAATACTGTATTTGATTTACATTTTAAAATGCGAACTGAATTTATGATAAAATTTGTATTTTGTTAAAAAATGAAATAAAAAGTCAATTTAGAAATATGTGAAAACGTATTTCAAATTTTACCTCAAATTAGGCCAACGATTGTATTCCTTTGTTATAATTTTGTGAGAGATATAAAATTGTTTAAATAATAATAAGCCATTCAAAAAATTAATTCTAACAGTAATAACGATATATATTATATTATAATACAATTATTAATGGGAGAGAATGTCTAAGTGAGAGATCTTAAGGATATTCACATAGAAATTACTCAACGCTTCAAATCATAAGTTCTGTGCAATTATTCTCTCATTCAATGGGATATAGAATCCCAAAGCACTCCAAATGTACTAAATCTTTAAGTTTTAAGGCTTTTATAAAAAATATATTTTACATTAATGTAATATTGTTTTATATTTGAATTATACTGCATATTTTATTTATTAAGAAAATTGTTACGAAATTGTATTTTCTCTGTAAAAATCAAGTTGATCTAAAAAACCAACATTTTCACTTTGAAAATGATTTATTAGCGAAATGAAAATTGCTTGCACCTTCAAACAATACAGCGATGCGAATACTTTTGAAGTATTATTATAATATTATAATTTTGGCTTTATAAATTACGCTATATTACACTGGCTATAAATACAGGAAATGGTATTCACAATATAAATGAAACCATTTTAATGCAATAAATACGAGGGAATATATAACATTAATATTATATACTATTATTTTTATGTGTTTATTATGTAAATTAAAAAATGCAAAATACATAAAAAGAGTTTATAAATAATTTGTGTGTAGTATAGTTGTGTTGCTAATATACTGTACGCCATTATAACTGGAAAACAAAGTTTAAAAATATATACAGAATATTGAAAAAGTAAAACACCGGCGCTCTGTATACTAGCAATCAGTAATACATAGCATGAATTGAGTGGTAGTTCCACTTTTGAAAATCATTTCCCATTCAATAATCCATTCTCACTCTTATCTAACATAAAATCCCCTCATTTTCACGTGGAATTAATGGGTAAACAATTTCTGTTTGCAACAAAATATATCCCAAATAATAAGAAACTAAGAGTTTTTACTTCATATAAAATATTAATGTTTTACAATAAAATAATAATTTAAGCATAACTTAAACCAAACAAAAAAGTATTTTCTTATTTATTTTGCACACAAAAATCGACAAATTGGGGATCAGAGAGAGAGAGAGAGAGAGAGAGAGAGAGAGAGAGAGTGAGTGAGAGAGAGAGAGATGGAGATATAGGAGGGGACGGGATGTTCTGGGAGGCAATGGGTGAGTGAGGGGACCAACCAATACTGAACAGGCATTAGAACCGTTGCAATGTATTTAAATGCTATGAAAACTGGTATCCAATTCATTGGTTTCACTGAATGTTTAAATACAAGTCTAAAACAAAGTAATTTGAAACACAATTAATTGAATTATGGATCAAATGAAGACTAAACCAAAGGGTCGTTCGGCTAAGAACTCAGTGAAAAGTAAAGGCAATGAAAACCGAAAACCAAAAAACGACCGAAAGATAGAAAAGGATAAATTTGTCTTCATGAGCTGCATATCGAGCGTCTGACAAGAATTTCTGTACTTCTTGAGACGGTAGTCACCATAGTTATCAAAAGCGTGGTGAAAACCATGGTATAGATTGCATTCTTCAAAAAGTTCGAAATGATTAGTTGTAAACTTATTTTGATTGAAACCCAAAGAAACTGAAGCTATCGTCCAATTCATTGCACGATTCAAAAGAGGCTCAAAATTATAAGCAGTTTAATGGGAGCCGGACTCCAGTACTGATGTATTCGCCTTTTGGTATCGAAACTCCCAGCCCTCGGGTGGACCGCAAACACCTCAAGAGGTATTGTATATATTGTTTGCATTATTCTTATGATTAGATATGTCTCTACTTTTGCTCCTATTGTCAAAAGACTGTTAAGTTTTATATTTTACTATATTAAGGGTTGTTATTAATAATTGCAAATAACTATAGCTAAATAAATAACATTAGTAGTCTATTTAATTGTTACTGTATCATATTGTCTTTTATTAACCATCATATGTTTAGACTTAGGATTGAAATTGAAAAATTATTATAATACTTTTCAATTAAATAGGCACAGTACTAAATTTACAGTAGAATTATCACGTTCTATCTATCATCATTATCATACAGACATACCCTTGAAATTTTTATAAAAAAAACTTATAAATGATCAAGTACAATAGATCCAATACAATAGATCCAATGAACCCTCTAAATGAAATTAGAACCACACTTCAGATAAGTATATTTATAATGTCAATAAAAATTCGACCATGGTCATACCAATGAAATGCAATTTATTAAAATTTGATTTGAAGTTAAAAATAAAAGTACACATATTATACACTATTTTGTAAATGTAAATAATTTTGAGTTTATTGAACTAACAAGTATATTTTGAATTAAATTCAAATTGAAATGATTTGATATAAAGGAGTTGTTGTCGACAAATGTTCTTCAGTCCGACGCAGAAGATTAAAGAGGATGTCTTATATCTTAACAATGGTATCAAAGAATTGAATCTATTATCGGAAGGCATTGAGAATCGCTTCTCTCCGTCCAATTCCAGCACTTCAATCATCTTTGACTCCAATCAGAGTCTTATCTAATTATGCGACCAATCATTTGATGGCAAATCAATAAGTTAGTGTTGAGAAGTGCTTTAAACCTAAAAATAAGTTGTGTTTTCAAACTCTTTTATAAAGTATTTATGACTTTTCTACACATTTATATAATTATTTGAATTTTATATAATTAGTGATTTTCATTTGTAAAACACATTTTTAGAGATAAAATGAAATTTGACTCTAAATTAAAAACAAAATGATTGTAAAGTCTTTCAATTTATGCTAATTTCATATAATCTTCAAATAAGTCTCAAAATAAAAAATTAAAGTTTCAATTAAATTAAAGTCGAAATATAATGATAATTCAGTGGTTAAGCGGACACCGAATGACACGCCAATCAAGTCTTCTGCTTCTTCGGCGAGTTGTCGCTTTGGACGGACTCTCTCTTGAGGTCACCATTGGACTCATTGTTGTCATTATTGTCGCAGTTGTCGGGGAACTGGGCGTCAGTGCTGTTGTCCAGGAGACTGGCGCTCATATTGGATGTCTCGTCAGCTATGGAGACCCCCAACTGAGACATCGATGACATGTTGTTGTCCTCTTGACTGCATTCAGAGAATCCAGTGATCGAGTCCTCGTTGGCCGCGGCCAACATCGATGGCGTCAGCGATGAGGTGCGCGAAGAAGTCGACTTCGAGTCGCGGATATTCTCCTTATTATTGTTGGCATTACTCGAAGAACTGCTGGATTTGCTTTTGGATCGAGACGTCTATTGGATCAACAAAAAGACATTGAAATTCAATGACAATCACCGCATGACATACACTTTCATAGTTAGTAATGGGAACCCATTTGTATATCTTCATCGTCGTGTCGCCGATTGTCACCCACTTCTTCTCCCTATAAGACATCATCAATGAGTCCAGTGGTGAGCAACTCATCACTGATGAGCAGTTCCTACCATTTCCTCACTTTGTCGATGGCTTGCATCACACGTTTGATGTCATCCTTCGCGCGACTTCTGGTCTCTGCCCTCACGGATCGTGACATCATTTTTATGGCACTAAAACCAGATGCAAGTGATTGTAATCAATGTCTCATTCAATGATAATTTCACACAATTATGGACTCGATGTCAGTCTTTGTATCAAAGAGACCATCATTTGTGACATTTATTCAACTCATTCACAAATAACGTATACTTTTTGAACACGTTTTCAAGATTTTCAAAACAAATACAAATATTTAAAAGGATTTCAATTTGAAGACAATTTATGGTTAAAGTGATTGCAGTGACAATGGATGCACACAAACCACTTCCCAAGTCTTATCTCATCGCTTCCCGTCTCTTAAGACAAATGGATGGACAGAAGGGTTCTTTGAATTCATTGATAACATCGGTCAATAAGAATGGAAATGTGAGTAGTGTGTGACCAAGGTGCTTTATATCTGATTTTAATTGTTTGCATTGATATTCACTCCCGAAGAATATTAAACAGATTTATGCACTCATAATGAAAACTATTCAGAACCTGAAGATAATTAAGCAAATGGTGAACAGCATAGACACCGACAGCAGTGGTAATTGCGATGAGTTCTTGACGCAGATTCTGATCGCGGATCTAATGTTTGGCAAAAGACTGGAAGGGATACGAAATGTGCCACAAGTGGCACATATTGTCTCATTTGAAAATAAATTCAAACAAATCCTCAAAAGTATTCATTTTCTATATTCTTGTTTACATTTTAAGGAATTAAATATTTGAATGATTGGATCAAATGATTAGATAACACGGGAAAAGGTGGAAGTGCTGGAAGTGATGACAGAGTGATTGTACGGTATATTCGCGTCAATCTGATTAAGACTACTTTGAAAAAAGTGATGCGAAAACTGGTTAAACGAGACTTCAAGCAAATAGAGTACAACAAAAGTGACATCACTTTTGAGCAGTAAATCCAATTGAATTGCTTATAATTGAGACAATATTCTCATGAATTTGTCATTTTATTTGAATTTAGATTCAAAGAACTTGTCGTTAATCTGAAAGAAAATGATTTTCTAATCGATTATGACTTTCAAAATGATTTATTAGTTTTTCACATCAACTCAACCAAAGGATTACAAGAATTAAAACTATTCACTGAATCCAAAATTGTAATGCAAGACAAGGTCTGTATATAAACGCAACACTTATTGAGTATATAGTTTTGTCATTCATTTGTCTAAACAAAGGCCAGTCTTATTGCCGTCGAATGTCTGCAATTAGTCCCCGAAATGACAATTCTTGACGTGTGTTGTGCTCCAGGAATGAAGACCACAGCAATCGCTTCCAGAGTTAAAAACAACGCCACTATTATATCGTACGATAAAAGTGAAGAACGAATCCATGAAATGGAGACAATCATTGAGAAGAATGGCGTTAATTGTTGTCAAATTAATTGTCGAGACTTTACTTCAGTGACTGCTGAAGAATTGTCATCAATAGGCACTATAGACGCTATTCTGTTGGACCCGAGCTGTTCCGGTTCGGGAATGAATAATAGAGTCGACTATAGGAAAGGTGGCGAAGATAAGGGCCGACTCTATAGGTTGGCCTCATTTCAGACACGGATGTTATGCCACGCGATGTCATTACAACCCAAACGAATCGTTTACAGCACTTGTTCTCTGCATTTGATTGAAAACGAAAATGTCATCAAATCGGTGTTCAGGGAATCGGAGTTCGCCAACGATTACAGTGTTGTCCACGCTTTACCCCAATGGCCAACACGTGGTGTCGGAGACTATGAGTTCGCCTCGAAATGCATCCGATCTAACGCCACATCAACGCTAACCAACGGTTTCTTTGTTTGTGTTTTACAGCGAAATGCAAGTGAATGTCATTCAAATGATTAAACCTTTTATTCAATGGATACGGCAATGAGACTAAATAATACAATATTGTATTGTATTATGTAAATCACAGTATGGGTAACAAAATTACAGATTACCGTAATTCTTATTAATAAGNTTACTTTTAGTGATTAATATATTTTAAGTTTATTAATATATTTACACATCTTTTCAGTATTTATGAAATATTTTCTCAAACTTTTGTGTTGAATAAAAATCCAAATTTCGTGAAGAGTTGTGATTGAATTGATTTGCCATCAAATGATTGGTCGCATAATTAGATGAGACTCTGATTGGAGTCAAAGATGACTGAAGTGCTGGAATTGGACGGAGAGAAGCGATTCTCTATGCCTTCCGATAATAGATTCAATTCTTTGATACCATTGTTAAGGTATAAGACATCCTCTTTAATCTTCTGCGTCGGACTGAAGAACATTTGTCGACAACAACTCCTTTATATCAAATCATTTCAATTTGAATTTAATTCAAGATATACTTGTTAGTTAAATAAACTCAAAATTATTTACATTTACAAAATATGTATAATATGTGTACTTTTATTTTTAACTTCAAATCAAATTTTAATAAATTGTATTTCATTGGTATGACCATGGTCGAATTTTTATTGACATTATAAATATACTTATCTGAAGTGTGGTTCTAATTTCATTTAGAGGGTTCATTGGATCTATTGTACTTGATCATTTATAAGTTTTTTTTATAAAAACTTCAAGGGTATGTCTGTATGATAATTATGATAGATTGAACGTGATAATTCTACTATAAATTGAGTACTGTGCCTATTTAATTGAAAAGTATTATAATAATTTTTCAATTTCAATCCTAAGTCTAAACATACCATGTTGGTTAATAAAAGACAATATGATACAGTAAAAATTAAATAGACTACTAATGTTAAGCTATAGTTATTAGCAATTATAAAATATGAATGTATAGTAAAATATAAAACTTGAACAGCCTTTTGACAATAGGTGCAAAAGTGTCTACACATCTAATCATAAGAATAATGCAAACAATATATACAATACCTCTTAAGGTGTTTGCGGTCCACCCGAGGGCTGGGAGTTTCGATACCGAAAGGCGAATACAGCAGTACTGGAGTCCGGCTCCCATTAAACTGCTTATAATTTTGAGCCTCTTTTGAATTGTCGTGCAATGAATTGGACGATAGCTTCAGTTTCTTTGGGTTTCAATCAAAATAAGTTGACAACTAATCATTAGCTTGAAAAACTTCTTACGTTAGATATGGTACCAAAAGTGGTGCGAAAACTATTGATACCACTGATGGCAGAGTTCTTCATGTCTTTAAGAACAGTCTGCGAGCTATACGTCGAGTACTTCTGTTTCTTATCCTTCTCTATCTTTCGGTCGTTTTTTGGTTTTCGGTTTTCATTGCCTTTACTTTTCACTGATTTCTTAGCCGAACGACCCTTTGGTTTAGTCTTCATTTGATCCATAATTCAATGAATTGTGTTTCAAATGACTTTGTTTTAGACTTATATTTAAACATTCAGTGAAACCAATGAATTGGAAACCAGTTTTTATAGCATTTAAATCCATTGCAACGGTTCTAATGCCTGTTCAGTATTGGTTGGTCCCCTCACTCACCCATTGCCTCCCAGGACATCCCATTCCCTCCTTCTATATCTCCATCTCTCTCACTCTCTCTCTCTCACTCTCTCTCTCTCTCTCTCCTCTCGTGAATAAACAAGTGATTGGTTTGTAATGTATTTGTTTGTATTTTCATTCAACACACGTTTAATTTAAACTTATTTTTATTTTATTTGAAACTAGAAATGAAATGATTGGTGAATATAATTTTCAAATAATTCAGTCATAATAGGTCCAAATAATAAACCCTTCTCCTATTATGACTGACACAATTTGCATTTAATATAAACAGGTAAAATAATACAGGTAATATTTAATACAGGTAAAAATAAGTTACGAATCATAAGATATATCATGGACACTAACTTTTATTTCTAAAATACTTTACTGTATTATCATAATAAAGGTTTACTTTAACTAACTTAACTACATGTAGTACTATGCCTGATAAATTTTATATTAGCATTCAAGTAATGAAATTTTACATTCATATGAAATATACCTGTAAATGGATGTAAAATGTGTTGAATTGAAGATTAATAGTAAAATAATAACCTCTGCATGCAATCAATGGACATAACCTGACCATAATATGGTTATATTATAATCAAATCAATTGTTTCACTATCCGCAAAAACTAGCAACAAAAAGTTTATTGAAATTTATTGTTTATTATAAAGTTTTAATTTATCTTAATCTTAAATAATTACTTAATTTGATTAAAAAAACAAATTAATAATTAATAAATATTTACCACAAAAAGACATTAATGAGAAAAGAGAATAAATATAAAATTTTATACATTAATTGAATTTAACTTAAAACCATTTCCTATGGATATATAGGAATATATCGTATTTACTGTATATAAAAATGAGTCAAAGATAGAAATAATTCCATCGTTTCGTCCATTAATTAGTTAAATGTGAGAGAAATGGGAATCAATTGGATAACTATTCATTGGAACCGACCAGTGCTTCATCCATGAGCTCGTCATCAATGTCTGCCATTGGATAAGGAGATGGCCTTTGAATAGAACTGTTTGTCGAGTGATTTGACGGCGAGT
>CAJPVJ010000565.1:0-23040 GCA_905397405.1 Oppiella nova
ACATTAGTGTGAGTGAGAGTTATAAAGTATTAACTGGAAATTATAAACTGTAATTTTTAAATAAAGCATTTATTTTAGTATTTATATATCTAAAATATTAAATAACTCATAGAAAAGTATTTTATTAGTTTCTATTAGTTAAGTTTGTGAATATTTTTAAAACTTATTTTCCATTCAAAATCAATATAGAAAAGTCTAGAAAATACACATTTACAGGTGACTGTGAATAAGTAAAAATAGTAATGATGTTTGTGTTTGTAAAGCGCTTTATTTACTGATAATCTGTATGAAATAAATAAAATATGTTCTAAAACTTTTTATTAAAAAAATATTTTTGAGGTCTCTGATATACTATATACTGTACAATATGTTAAGCTGAATAAAATAACAAGTAAATGAGAGAAGTATGTAATTTAAGAATAATCTGTTTGTATGTTAACTTTAATGTTAACATAACTGTTAAAGTTAACAAACTGTTGTGTTATTGATGCAAATATTAACTTAATTATTGCTATAAATGTGTTAAATATTGAGTTTGAGATTCTAGTGATCGGAAGAGAAGGTAATGAATAAAGTGTTTATACAGTACTTTATAGACTAATGAGCATTTATTTTACATTAAGATAACTAAGGCACTGTATAATAATATTATAATTAATATATTTTCTACTGTACTGTATATTCCAAACTAATTTTAATAAAATTAAATCTTTATTTATTTGAATTATCACTCAAGTACTACACTTTAATCATTATTTAATACGATTTCCCAAAGAATTTTTAATAAAACATAGAAAACCGCTTTCTACAGTATATGGTAATATAATATTATGAATTAAATTGATACTATTCTACAGTAGTATTATTCAACTTATAATTGTTGTAATATTTAATGGAAAGTTTTAAAAATAATTATAGCCGTATTATTAAATTCATAAATACTATGAACATCCTTGATAATAATATTAACTATACGGTAAAAACAATATAATATATCGGGGGTTATTAATTGACTGTTCCAGTTAAGATTTTGATGATTTTGTCAATTAGGATTATAAATTATAGTGGTTAAATTAGTTTCGGGTGGTTAAATGGTCACAATTGTCTCAGTGGCCACTGTTACGGACGCCCGAACATTGGCCACAAAGTACCGCACCATGGCTTATGCGATGGCCAATTGACCCGGTTCAAAATATTTTTACATTTAAATCAACTCAATTGAATATTTGTATGCTCTCCCGATACAATTGAATTGAAATCTGACCAGATTTTGGTTATTTGCCGATATGCGTCAATACTTGTGTCACTCTTTTCAAACACTGCTTTTATACTTTTGGTCACTGCCGCCAAACGGGTAAAGTTATAATGATCATATTTTATCGGGGTCATTTTGTGTGATGAGACCTCGTGGGCTGACCACTTATTTAAAATTATATTTGATCCCCCGATTGATTTAATCATGAAATATGCTTGCGTCAATAATAGTGCCGTGCCGTGTATATAACTATAGTATCCATATATTTTAATATTTAATAATAAGTTACCCGTACTGGCTAAAGAATCGTGAATGAAATATTTGTCATTGCTGCAAATGAGCAAATTTATAAAGATGCCATGTTTTTTGCAATTATGACTCAATGACATTGCTCAGATAAGTAAGACAGACACAAACCTCTTGACAAAAATGCAGAGATGGAGTGCCCCGTGAGTGGTGGAGTGGATGAGTACATGTGAGGGACCGATTGTCTTTTGCAAATCAAACTCCCATTCCTTGATTAGGTTGCCCTGAGGTGCCTCCTGGATGCCAAAGGCCAGTATGTCGGGCACATACACCATACTATCAGGTAAAGCAATGGGGTTAAGATCTTGGGGCGGGCTATTGCTGTTCATATTCCACGTTACGATATATACACTGATCTTCTCTTCAGGAAAATAATGGCTCAACTCATCCGACCGTAAGAGAGAGCCCTATAAATATATAAATCACAAAACGTAATTAAGCTATACATTCATTGTTTTATTAAAATATACATTCAAATTTTAAATACCGGTAGTATAATATATTAAATAATAGAATATATAACACTATAAAATCATTATAATGTTCATAGTGTTAGGTTGTTCATTAATAATGAATCATTATAAATAAATGCATTAAATAAACACTTAAATCATGAAAACTTTTTTATTATAAATAATATGCTAAATCTATCATATAAAATAAAAATATTATAAGCATTCATTTAAATTATTATATATTAGTATAATTAAAACAATTTTCACAGTACATTATTTAAAGGTATTTGTAAAATAACTATAAAAACTATTTGGCAAAATTTACATAATATTATATTATGTCACTAACTGTGCTAATAATAAAGAAAATTATATTATATTTAAAGGAATGTTTAAATTATTCAATTTACTAAAATAATAGCAGCAATTATGGAATTTATCAATTTTGGGCTTATATCACAATTATTAATTATAAATATAATAAAGTATCTTATTAAATGTTTGTTGTTGTGAAATGTTTACTATACTTATACTGTACAGTATAATACTAATGCTGTCAGATAACTCATTTTGAGAGAATTGATAAGCAATTATATAAACCATAAAAATTATGACATAATTTTGAGTATCACTGATTAGGTCGGGGACTCACGTGATAGCCATTCGGCAGATTCCTTGCCCGCGCTTCAGACGCCAACACAGGCTTATAGTACGGGAATACCGATGAACTCAATGTGTCGATTGAGGCATCGATTGTGCTGTCGGTGCTGACCGAGTAGTCGTCTACTAGATTCTCGTTCTCCATTGTATCCATAGTTTGTATTTCATAATACCATTGTTATTATATTTATAAATTCACAACACTAATCAAGTATCAACCAAATCTAATAATTAGATAATCTATTTCTAAATTAAGTTAAATTATTTATTTTGTTCGTTTCAATGACTATTTATACATTATATTCTTTACTATTTACATTATATAATATAAAATTTTCTAAACACAACAAACCATAATAAAATTCATAACATATCATGAATGGAGCTTTTATTGAGACGACGCAACTCTCTCTCTCTCTCTCTCTCTCTCTCTCTCTCTCTCTTGTTATCCTTTAGTTGTTAGTTTATTTTTATTAATGATGCCAAATTCTAGAGAGATATTATTACTTTTATTATACTTTACATACTGTATAACTTTTATTTGTTTACAGAATTTGTATAGAATCAACTGTATTGATATTAGTAAGCAGTATACAGTGTATTCAATACTGTAATGTATGGTATACTACTGTATTCTGAACACAATAATTAAAGTAACGTAAAAAATATACAAACACTTGTGATATCTATTTGAAGTAAAATTTGAATTTGAATCCAAATGATGAGTTTCATTGATTGGACAAATAAGATGTATTTATGTATAATTGAATGCTTAATTTATTTTTAAAAATCAACTTATATTGATACCTTACATTCATATGACACTATGAATGAATTACAAGAGTTCTCGACAGAAACAGTATCGCCTCATTTTAGCGCTGTTGATACATAGGGATTGATCGCCGTATTTATTAATTCTGGACACCTCTCCGATGATTTTCATGTCATTACTTCTGACATTCAAATTGACGGTGGCCTCCAATAATGCATGGCTTGGTGCAACAGAAATTGTAATCAAAAAATTTCTGAGTTCTTCCTTAGATTTGATGGGATCGTAGATTACATGTCTGCCTATGAGGTCATGTCTACTGTCTTGCATTCCTTGAAATCTCAAGAGTTTGTCACTCAAGTGCTGTTCAAATGCTGAGACAGTGGTATCTAAGGTGAGTTGAGCGCACTGTTCGCTATATTTGTGGGATAATAATTGGTTGACACTTTTGACAATAAATTGAGCCATGGGCTGAACTGATGCTAAATCAGTAATTGGTTCACTGGTCTGACAGGAGCACCAGTGCTCTAAAATTGGTATATCATGACAACCTCTTTGTTCGGGAATTTCTTCTAATATAGACTTTCCATACTTGAGATTATAGTCGGGTTTACCTTTAATGATATGTCTGAGTGTGGCGTGAATATCAAAAGGTGTGGTCAATCTGTTCTCATTTATGGACACATTTGTATTTCGCAGACCCTTTGGTATATATAAGTGCATAAAAGGCATCCTTTCCTCCAGTTTGCCCGACAAAGTCTCTCGCATGCGTCCGAACCGTATTCCGTGATCCGAGAAAAATACCAAAACTGTATTTTCCAACAAATTCTCGTCAAATAATTGACTCAATAGTTGTTCGGTCATTGGGTCGACGAGACCCGCGTTGTTTAGGTCATCGTGTGTAATACGAGCCATAAAAGTAAAGGCAAAATATTTTTGTTTCCTAATATGCATGGCTTTTATGAAATCATAGATATAATCAAAATAAACCTAAAAATGAGAATTTCACTCAAAATAATGGAATAAATAAAATAACATAAGTGAGAGTACAGTACTTTATATAAATACTCTGTATGAATGGTACTATATGCAAGACTGAGTAAACTAAAAAATACCTGTGTTTCTGGTTTATCCTGGTAGCAAAAGTATTTCATGTCATGCTCTGCGGCACAACTAAATGGCCTTAAATAGTAATCTGTCGGTTGGTCTGAGAATCCAATCTTAAACATATTGAAAGCACCCATATCTGGTGCGTCCTCGATGAGCAGGGTCTTAAATCCTTTGCTTTTATATTCCTTTTAAATTATTGAAATTATTTATATTTAGTTTGATCTGCCACTTAATTATACACTCTGTAAATGGTATATACTTTCCAAATAAATGGAAAATAATTGAGATAAACCCAATTTTGCATTGACTCGTCCCAAATATCCTCTAAATAATAGCCGGTTAATAATGGCGTTAAATTGGGAAACGTATTGTCGGCCACTTTGTTATAACCGTAGAGTGTGTTGAAGTTGTGTTTTATTAATTGTTGAGTTGTTAGTGGGAAATGTCGCTCAAAATTAACTCGAGATATTGAATCGATGCCAATAAATAATATATTTGGCAATTCATCTAAAGGTGGCGATTGTTTGTCCACCAAAACAGAGTCTTTCCATTGAAGCTCTTGTATAAGCGATGGAGGCTTTCGTATGATTTTATCAAAATATTCTTTCAGACCTAAATTCATTCATATATTATACTGTATAACAAATTATTGAAATTAATATAAATTTAGACTTATGTGAAAAATAAATTGTATTCAATAAATATAACATGTAAAAGTACAGTATATGTCTAATTAGTTGAAGAAATTATTATATTTATATAATTTGTTATATTGAATACTTGATTTTTGTGGTTTGGGTACAATCTCAGGGATGAGAGCGACGATTTTATCAAATTGTTTATCTGTTTATGAAATGTAGACAATAATATATATTAATATATTATAAATTTGATGCAATGATCAAGTGTCCTGTTTATCGGTCTATAGATCGCTTTAATTGTTTACAACAAATTAATAATGAACATATAATGAACATATAATGAACACCTGGTTTTTGTTAGACTTGGAATCTAACGGTAATATTCAAATTATTAAAATGATATTAAAATAATATTTATGTAAAGACATGTCATTTTATTTCACTTTGTTTCAGATAATACGCGGATAATACTGTAGGTCGATAATCAAAGTAGACCTGTGTTGAGTGCATACATACCTGTGCCAACATTGCATGTGATCTTGACATCACTGGTGTCTATGAAGTAGTGAACAGAATCGACATGAATGGGTACAGGTGCCATATAGTCAACTGTAGTGTCATCATAAGTACGTCTCTTAATACTATTGGCAAAGCACTGGACGGGTGTGTGAGGGGATAGGTTGTGAATGATAACCCCAGTCATATTGAATCTGTCGATTGAGATCCAGTTCTGCATTTCTGTGGGACAGTTGAGTCGATAAGCCGTATAATTGATATATAAAGGCATGACTTGTTCATCGAAAAGAGGCCAACGAATGATTTGACACTTTGTTGTGTTCACCAGATATGCATTGTTTGACTCGTGACCACTACTTCCCTTCAATAACAAACCTATTCTCAATCATTCAATTTGATTATAAATACAATATTTTCTAATATAATCCTGTAGTATAATATTAGTACTGTATGATCTTACTTTGATGAAGAAGTGGTATTAAACGAGCTTGGTTATAACTGTTTGATGGATGAAATTCTGGTGTGATATGAACATAAATCAATACTATGACTACCACCGCATTAATCAGTATAACCCCTATTAATGTCTTAAATATTGACCGGATTTTCATTATTTTGTTTAAAATTTAATAATATTACAAAGCATAAGTAGTATTTAATATATAAATATTATGTTTATTAAAACATTGAAAATTTTAGAATATAAAAATATAACTTAAAATATGTTAATTTCTAAAAACAAATAAAATATTTTAAGAATATAATTTATAACTATGTCTAAATTTTATAAATCATATTCAAAATATTAGCACATTTTTGGAAAAACAATTATAATTTATAAACAATGGAGTGATTGTTATGACAATTATCTTATTATTTTTGCTGTACTGTATATTAGATTTGTTTATATTATATCAAATAAGTGAACATTAATTAATTAAAATATTAATATTGTTATAAATTCATAAGGTATTATAAATATAATTTTAACATATCCATATCTCATCAAGTATTAGTTATTACCAGTTAAACTGTCATTACGGTAAGTGTTTAAATTGAATGTTTAACATTTTTAAGACTGTGTGTCATATAACAGTAATACTGTACAAGTTATACAGTACAGTAATATTTTGACTTTTTTTTACAGTTTTATAACTTACCTGTAATTCCTAACAAATCGCAAACAATTAGATTAGAGTCAGTACAGAGAAAGGTATCAAAATTTATTTTTTATAAATTGTCTCAAAATAGTATGGCATTATAAAGAAATGCTTAAATATTTAAAATTCAGTGCATTAGAAAAGCGCCAAGAACTACAGATTTTGAAAATTGAATTCAAAATAATCTTTAAATTATATGAATATGAAGACAAATATAATTCTGATATTGTTATGTATAAAACCATATAAATGGTGTATTTTGTAAATTAAATTTACATTAATGTATATGTGATGAAAGCTTTTTATTTATTCTTCACATTTGTATAATAGTTTTAAAAATGGTTTTATGTTACAATTTAATTTACAAAAACTAATTTATTAATTATATAAAATATATATTATAAATTATAACTAACAAATTAACATCATAATTATTAAAAGTAAGTTAATGATAAAATTAAATGTAATTAACATTAGATATTATAAATGAAGTAATTGTTTGCAGAAGCAATACCTTCTGGCAAATTGATTGTTAATACAAACGGATTGATTGCCGTATTTATTAATTCTGGACACTTCGCCCACAACTGCCATATGATGTGTCTCTGAGTTCATATTAACTGTCGCCTCAAACAATGCATTTGAGGGTTTGACGGCAATTGTGACCAAAAAATTCTTAGACTTTTCCTCAATCTTATCCTTTCTATAGACAACATGTCTTCCGATCACATCATTCAAGCTCTGCTCAAACTGTAAGACTTTTTCGCTTAAGTGCTGTTCAAAAGCACTGACAGTCCTGTCGAGAGTGAGTTCAACGCATTGTTCGCTAAAATCTTTGGCCAATAATTGGTTAATACTTTTGACGATAAATTGAGCGATAGGTTGGACACGATTGAGATCTTTGATGGGTTCACTGGACTGACAGGAGCACCAGTGCTCTAAAATGGGAATACTTTCACAACCCCTGTCTTCTGGTATTTCCTCTAACAATGACTTTCCGTAATTAAGATTCAAATCTTGTTTACCACTAATTATATGCTTAAGAGTTGCGTGAATGTCAAACGGTGTGGTCAGTCGGTTCTCATTGATCTTAAGGTTTTTGTCACGCATTTTGTTGGGCACCCATAAGTGCATGAAAGGCATCCTCTCCTCTAGTTTTCCCGACAAAGTCTCTCTAATCTTTCCGAACCTTATTCCGTGGTCTGAGAAGAATACAAGGACTGTATTCGACATTAAATTCTCATCAAATAATTTGTTCAACAGATTGTAAACCATGGGATCCACAAAACCTGCGCTATTTATGTCGTTGTGTGTGAGTCGAGCCATAAAAGTAAAGGCAAAATATTGTTGTTTCCTTATATTCATTGCTTTTATGAAGTCATAGATATAGTTGTAATATACCTACAGTATGTTCATAAAATGTGTTTACAATTAATACAAAGTAATGAATATTAAATAGTGGAATAAACATTAGATAAATTAAATAAATAAAAACTCAATAAGGTACGCTACAACATTTTTCTATAAATTAAAAAAACATTATTTTGAATCTATCTATCGATTAATAATAACAATAATAAACAAACTCAATGATTTCTAATTTTTAAAATGAGAGAGAGAGAGAGAGAGAGATGAAAAATAATTGGAAATGATGTAAATAAAGACCTCGATCTCCGGCTTATCTTGATAGCAATCATTGTGGACATCTTTCTCGATGGCCAGACTAAATGGTCGTAAGTAGTAGTCAGTGGGCGGTTCATTGAATCCAATTTTGAGATAATTGAACGTGGCTATATCAGGCGCATCCTCCATCAACAGTGTATTATATCCTCTATTACTGTAATCCTAAACATATTGAAAAGAATAATTAAAATATGAAATATTTAATTACTTTGAGCTTCAAATTACTTTCCAAATGAAAGGAAAATAGTTAAGGAAAACCGTTTTACTGATGGTTTCATTCCAGATGTCTTCCAAGTAATATCCGGTGAGAAGTGGTGTTAAATTGACGAAAGTATTGTCGGCCACTTTGTTATAGCCATACATCGTATAAAATTCATGTTTCAGTAATAATTGTGCCGTTTTAGGGAAATGTCGGTCAAAGTTAACTCGAGATATAGAATCTAAACCAATAAACAGTATGTTTGGTATATCACTGTCTTTGGTTGGATTTGCCTTAACATCTGGTATAAGTGGTATAACCTTTTCGTAACCCTTTTGACCTGTATATTTGTATTTGTTTCAATTATTTATAATCATATATTTATTATACGTAAGGATCTAGCAAATTTAAATTAAATAAATCAGAGTATTTAAATTATATACAATAAGAATTTGAAAACTAAGTTATTTAAATTAATGACCTTTAATAATAATAATAACATTTGAAAATAGTGGTTTATAAATTCAACCTTTTTTAAATTGTGTTTTAAATTAGCTTAAACTATGATAGAATCAATACAATTTTATGAAATTTGTAATATTACTAAATTTGAATTATTATACTAACGATGGAGTGTATTCAAGTCTTTTTTATTTGTATTTAAATAAATATACTAATTTATAAAATAGTATAAAGGATAAAAATAGTATTATTTTTGAGTATTCTAACATCAGATAAAGTCTTGGTAATAGTATTATAAATAGTCAAAATATAGTATAATTACTGTATGTTTTGTTCAACTGTTATAACTTATAAGATAAAATGGTTTCAAACCTTTTTCAATAAAACAAGTGACTTTAACTGCACTGACATTTGATGGGAAGTACTGAATAGTTTTGATATCAAACTGAACGGACGGAGAGAAGTGAATGTGACTATCAGTTGCACTCTTCCTATGGACTACACTATAAAAGCAGTCAATCTTTTTGTCCGAATGATTGTCCACTCGAATGCCCGTAAAGTTAAATCTTTCGATTGAAATTTTGTGTTGTTTTGAACGCTTGCAGTCTATGCTATCATTGGTTCTGTTCCTATAAATGGGTAAAATTTGCTCATCAAATGGTGGCCACCGAACGATCTGACACTTTCCGGTGTTCACCAAATATGCCGTATTCTTCACAACACCAACTGTTGTCTCTTTGCCTGACAATTATTTAAATATTACTAAATTTCAATATATTAAACCTAATTTTGAGATTAGGGTAGGCAATAATAAAATTCGTAGTAAAATAAAGTACAATTCATACTTATGACATACTCTACAATGTGATATGAAACATTATTCGATTAATTTTAAAAGATTTTTGAGTCTATAGTTTTAACATATCTTTACGCAATAGTAGATTCAAAAGTAGTATATTGTATAAGTACTGTATAATGAATAACATAAATTTAATATAAAAATTCACATAAATTTGGTTTTCAAGAAAATTTTAGATTCTATATAAAGCATATCATATACATTACTTTACAATTTTTGAAAATAAAATTTATATTAAATTAATGTTTAATATATTTAAAAATATGTTTTCAATAAATTAGTTAAAAGAAAATATTCTTTTGCTTCTCTCAGAGGAAAGCACCTGAAGATTGAGTGAGTGTTGAATATTTGAAAACAGTCGACATTCGCTATACGGTATACCCATTCCTACTGTACTTACCCTTTACAATTAATATATAAATTATAAATATATATAGCATTTGCTTTTAAGTGATTGCATAAAATGAATCATAATCATCTATACTATAGTAAAGTATAATTTAGGAGCAAATGCAAACACATTAACATGGGAAAATGTTTTTAAAGCATATTTACTAAAATGTATAGTATTTTATTTGTAAGATGTCGTCAAGAATTTATAAACAAAAGTCAAAACATTTTTTAATATTTAAAAGATGAGATTTAAAGATTGTGATGCGCTATACGGTATGTCCGCCCACTTTATATACGCTAATAGTGAGTGTTTGGTATATCAAATATATGTTGGATTCAACGACTGGTCAGCTTAGATATCGGCTCAATATGAATGGGAATGTCATGTTTGGCACAATTATATTCAGTTTATTGGTTGTAATCAATTCAATCTATTGTTCTTCAGTCGACACCAAACTAATGCCATCAAAGACTGTCTGCAAATATTTGCGGGATGGCGTACACAAAACAGGCGGTATTCATACTTTTCATATTTTCCTAACTTACTTTATACAATACTTATACAGACTATAGCTTATAAGAATGGTCATATTTTAATTATAGTTTATAATACTTAAAGTATACTGTTAAATTAGGTTTGCTTTTAATTAAAATAAAGTTTATCTTGACAGACAATTATTTCTATATTTTATAATATTAATAAAATGCAGTCTTAATTAAATGATTAATGAAAGACAATAAAATAGTGGTAATCCTGAACTGGCTGATATTGATATGAATCATATGACCTATTGATGTGACCTTATCTCAAATGACAGGAATCGAGAACTTTGTAGCGGCCGCTGGAGTGGCATTCGAGTCGACGGCTAAACTATATAAGGCCTGTCTTATCAATGATGAGGGCTTTCGCTATAAAAGATATTTCACAATCGATAACCTCTATGATAAGTAATGACTACTATATTA
Organism: Oppiella nova; assembly: GCA_905397405.1. Lineage (NCBI taxonomy): Eukaryota > Metazoa > Arthropoda > Arachnida > Sarcoptiformes > Oppiidae > Oppiella > Oppiella nova. The sequence continues at coordinate 11,435 of CAJPVJ010000565.1, forward strand.
ACACATTTATAAGTCAATTCTTCATTGATCTTCATTTCATTTTTTATTAAACTGATCCTATTTGTCATTTTTATTATGATTATTATAATATAAACACTATAGGAAAATTATTATTATGATATATTGTTTATATTGTATCAATTATGTTTTTATAATTTTATCGATAAGTATTATACTGTATTATTATTTATATTTTATTGTTATATAAATTATTTTTATTTAATAAATTTAAAATTAATTTATTAAAAGTGTAATATTCATTTTAGTTATATTTAAAATTGTTCATTGTATTTTAATTAAAGCATTTAATTTACTTTTTTTTGGTTATATTTCATAAAACATAACTCTGAATTGAATAAAAAATTAAACCAGATTAATGCCACATTATAAAATTAATAAACATTATGCTACAAATCTATCTATGACAATTTTTCTCAATTTGTTAACTATAAAATATCTTAATAAAAAAGATCTTATATAATATTTATATACATTATAATGAGTGAGTGAGTGAGCGAGTAAGTGATTGAGTGAGAGAGAGAGAGAGAGAGAGAGAGAGAGAGCTGCTATTAAGCTAAAGACAAGAGAAAATAGAGCAATGAATGTACAAAAATTAAAATAAAATAATTGAAAATAATATTTCTCTTACTGAATCCCAATTGCTTTGCGATATATTGTCCATAAATAGTATGTAAATTATTTGTTGTATATTTCAAGTCATTATTAGTAACAAAAAATAAAAATAAACCAAAACTAACGAATAGTATTAAAGTTAAAAATGAATTTCGATTTTTCATAACTTTAATTATTATTAATTAATTATCAATCAAGAATTGAATGGATCCACAATTAATTTTTCATTTGAAATTGTATATACAAATAATAATATGTGATACTTTTAAGCACCGGACACGTAAGACACTGTAAATACAAAATACAATATATTATAATATGGATTAAATGAATGTTTTTCTGCGACTCTTTCACTGATAATTACTAAGATATTGATATCTCAACAATTGATACTATACTCAAACAATGATTCAAAAACTTTTGGAGTAAACATCAGTGTATTATTCAGATTGATATTAGTATCTACTGTATATTCTATTTGAATATCCAGAAATTTTATAATAATTAGTAGACTTATCTTATTAATGCTTATAATCTAATGTAAATTTTGAATAGATTTAATAGATTTTGAATAGATTTACTAGATTTTAAATCCACATAAATTAATAATATTTCATTAGTTACATAACTTGATCTTGATCACTGGAAAACTGAATGATGATAGTTTTTAAGATATTAAAAAAAAAATTGGACAAATAAAAGTCAATATGCAAAGGTTATTATATAATATGGTAGCAAACTGATTTAATGAACACTTTAAAGAGTTAAGAAAATATTTTGTAGCATTTTAAAATATGTTGCTGTTAACATCAATATACTTTTGAAAACACAATACAATACTTTTAAAACATAAATACACAAAACATCTAAATAATAATTAAGAACTATAAGTACAATACAGTATGAACAATTACGGTATTTGTATTAAATCTATATTTAAAACAACAAATTGTATTTGTGATTTTTTGCACAATAAGATTATAAAAACAAATGTATGACACTGTTAGTCAGCATTTGATTTACCCAAAGAGTATTCACTACCCATTAATCTCACACACACACACACACACACTTACTTACTTACTTACTTACTTACTTACTTACTTACTTACTTACTTACTTACTTACTTGTAATTGTACGCTTCAATTAAAACTAAAACTAATTAATATATTTAAATTGAGAAAGATTTATACTGTAATTAATAACGAATAATAGAAGTTGTGCTACAATTCAATGTCTTGTAAGTGGAATAGTGTGACAATAAATCTGAAACAATCAATTAAAATGAGTGTAAATAAGGTAAATAATGGAATCTACAAAATTTGTTTGCTATGAGACACGAGACTTATAAACATTTAGAGACATGAGGAATATCACTGAATATTCTGCTAAACAATCAATTTTATCTATTTTTAAAGTTTACTAAAAAGTATATTTTTCATTAACATAAATCTATCATTGAGTTAAAAATAATGATTAAATCTACAATTCTCTATACATTATTCTAAAGTCTATAAATCTATATGATATCAAACAAAACCTTTTTTGCCATTAATATTTAAAATTGGTCACAATCGATAAATTTATAAAATATGAATAAGTTTAAAATATTACTTCCAAGATTAGTTTTAATTTTAATTTTTATTGAATATTATTACTTTAATGTACTCGATATGAATAATATTTTGTATAATTGAGGGCAGAATTTAATGCATCAAAGGTTAGATTACAAGCAAATATGTTGTCCATATTTCTGGAAATTCCTTTTATGTACTGTAGATATCGATTTCAAATTGGAAAATATATTTGTAACATTTTAGTAAAACTTTGAAAAATGTGCCACAAATACACACAAACACAGGTTGGGGGGTAAGTGCTGCTGGACTGGCAATTCAGTGAGAATGAGAGAATGAATCAATTGCAGCAATGCTTGTGTCCTGAATGTGTCTCATTTGGACCTCAGAATGACCTCAACTATCAAATGAAACAACACTTGTTGTACACTCGAGTCAATGTATCAATACATCGAAACACATACCGAGGCTCTGAAGCAAATATTACAACGAATATCACTCTTTGCTGGTATTTATGGAGCAGTCCGTCAGTCCGTCAAACCTTTATTCAATTGATTGCTAAGAATTATAATTGTTTTTGGGATTGACTGCCAATTCATCTAAATTAATTCAATAAATAACACTGTATGCTATACTGTACTGTATGTTGATATGCCATATTTGAGTCAAACTTACTTAACCAATGACTTAAAAAAGTTTCATTAAATGGTTTATTACAATTACGTATATGCTATTGTAATGAAACTAACAGTAAACCAATGATTTGATGTGGACAAACATAAGTTACTAGTATGTGGAGTTGGTAACTTGTTTGTTGTCCACTACCGTAATATTGCTTATGAATCATAAGTTATGCTTTAGCCTTAAATTGATTAAATCATGGATTCATTATTTTAAAATAGAATAAAATTTAATAATTAAATTGATTTAAGTTAAAAAACAATAAATAAATGGAAAAGCATTGAATAAATGAATGTAAATAATGTGAATAATTTAAAATATACTGTAATAATAATAGTAGATTTATTTGATAACTAGTGTTAATAATTAATATATACATGTATTGCTTATTGCTTAATAACTGTTCTCATGACCGGCCAGTATGTATAGATTGGTGGGTGCGTTGGGCTGGTCGGTGGGCCGGGACTCGAGGACGACGATGCGGTCGAAGCCAAGCAGTCGGAAGTGTCGGGAGGGGTCGTTGATCTCCTGGACCACCTCATTGTTCTTGAAGGAGCGGCCCTGCATTCCGTGCGAGTGAAAGGCCAGCACAGAGTCGGTCAGACACACAATGGACTCGACTTTGAAGTCGAAGTGCAGTTGCGACTGACGGCGACTCGCCTTCACTTTGCCCTGAAGTGAGACTAACTTGACTTCGCGGTCAAAGCACACGAGAATCGTGTCCTTCTCGAGTTGGGTCACACTTATCACGTCCAGCGAGTCGTGTCGGGGTATCACAGTCTCAGTGCCGTCGCCAAACTGGTCGTCCACACCGTCATTAAACCAATTGGTCGATGAGTTCAAGTTAATGAGATTGAGTTGCAAGTCCTGCGATGTGTCGTACCCTCTCTTGACGCCTGTGCAGAGCATCGGGTACTCCAAGTCGGGGGTTATCATCATTTCGAAGACGTGTAGTTTTGCGGGTAAATACAACTCAAATTGTTTCAAAAACATGAACTTATTTAACGGGTTATACCACTGCATAAGAAATATGCCGTTAGGAGTGGCGCCGCATAAATATTTGTAACCGTTGTATGGGTTGCGACCGACACAGCATTTGGTGCACCCCTTCGTGTCCGACACTTTGCTGGTGGCGATGAACTTGCGGGGCATCAGTCGCTCCGGGATTTTGTTGATCATGGAGTCGACGGGAAGACCAAACGACATGTTCTTCTTGGAGTGGAGTGCCATCAAGTCGTGTCTATACAGGTATGCCGTTTTGCCCGACACGGACATCACCACGTTTTTGATGACAAACAGCCAAATGGTTTTGCGGGGATATAACTGGTCGAGAGTGGCGTCGTGTAGTTCATTGAGGTTGAGGTCATATATGCCTTCGTCACACCCGAGCAGTATGTGCTGGTCGTGAGTGTCGGGGTGTATCCAACTGGCGCTACAGTTGACGGTGAGGGGGCACTCGTTGAACACCTTTGAGAAACAGGCGCCCATATGTACTTTGGGAGTGGGAGGCAACCCATTCACGGCAGTCGGCGCCGACGTCTGGCCGGTGTTCACTCGTTTGTGACGATCCCTACGACGCGGAGGAGCCTCTGGGGGCTGACCGACGCCGCCGCTACCATCAGCATCGTTGGCATCACTGCTTTGGTTTAAGCCATTGTTGGGCGCATTTGTCTGTCCATTGGTCGAGTGCTCTCCCACTTCACTGACAATAATGCCGTTAACTCTGGGCGTTGAGGGAGGGGTGGAGTACTCGTCGTCGTCGATGTGTAACAACTCGATTGCATTCAATTCGTTGCATACCTGACCCAACAGGTCGTGCCTTAGAGGCTCTATTGGAAGCGTTTCTTGTGATGAATAAAGACGTAATGTCTTGTCGATGGCCTGCAGACTGTCCTGATGCCCGAGATGTAGGAGCTCTTCGTCAACCATTTCCAGGAGAGATCGTCGCCGGAGTTCTGCCTCACGATAGGCGTCCGAATGAGTCCACGCATCGCCTGAATCACCGGCGCTGGTGTTGTGAGCGGAGGGCAGAGCCCACGCAAGTGAGACATCGGTTGGCCTCTCGTGTTCGGCGGACAGTGGGGTGAGGAGAGGGGTCTCGAAGGCGATGCTTTCCATATTCAGTTCGGAGCGTGTCTTGACTCGCGATCGCACCGACCGTTTCGATGATATGCGTTGCGGGACATCGCAGACGAGCTCGTCGTCGGCGTCCAACTCGTGTCCGTCGAAGTGTTGCGGATTCGCCACCTTCTCCAACAGATCCCTCATGAGTCGGCGCGAGAGGTCCGACTGGTGTACGAATGGGTGGAGGAGTAGGCGCTCCGCCGAGGGTCTCTTCTTGGGGTTCTTCGTGAGCGACACTTTGACGAAGTGATGGAAATTGGGAGACCATCTGCTCCTGTCCTTCAGTTGCGGCGCTTTGAACCCCGACTTAGACATGAGGAACAGGGCTCGCATGGGGTGTAAGTCAAACATCGGTGGCTGAAGTTCGGCCAACTCGATGGCAGTGATGCCGACGGCCCATATGTCGCACTGATGGTTGTACCCGCCCTTGCGCTCCACGGCCGCCACTTCCGGCGCCATCCAATATGGCGTTCCGATGAAAGACTTGCGTTTGTTTATGGTTTGCGTGATCTGTGCGGAGACCCCGAAGTCTGCGAGTTTGACGTCTCCCTCGTCGGTGAGCAGAATGTTGGCGCCTTTGATGTCGCGATGCATTTTGCCCATAGAGTGCAGGTATAGCACCCCTTTCAGGGTCTCCCGACACACGAACGCGATCTGCACTTCACTCAGAGGTCCGGTGCAGTGGTAGATGTCTTGCAGGGATCCGCCGCCACAGAACTCCATACAAATCCAGAGCTTATCCCTCCGGAGGTATGAGCCGAAGAATGCCACCACATTTGGGTGCCGACAGCCCTTCATCATCAGTATCTCCTGCTGAATGATCGTGAAGTCGTCGCCCGGCTCTAACTTTATGATCTTTATGGCCGCCATCTCTCCAGACATCACCCGTTTGGCCTACAGGAGCACCAATCACATCAATCACACCATTACATCGCATTATCATCACTCATGAGTGACCACAACATACCTTATAGACGTCGCCATAAGTGCCGGAACCCACTCTTTGGATCAAATCATACTCTTCTTGTGGGTTACGGCGAGAGATGTCCAGCGGTTGAGCCATTCATATGAGATGTCTTATTATTACAGTTATTATAATTATAGTATTGTTTATGAATTGACACAACGATTGAGTGTCTCTTGATTGCTATGATTGGTGCGAAACACTCATTGCATTGCACTTACAGTTGGTGTTCATTATTAACAGTCATGTAATGAATAGTGAATGGAGTGACAAACCAGTGCTGTATTGGTGTCCAAATGGATGGCAATCATCATTGCATTGATTGCGGAGACAATTGTATGAATAGTGATAATTGTGGCGAAAGTGTAGTGCAAGTGATATAATGAGCGGACATTACATTGACGACATTCATAACATTCATTAGATTACAATACAGTGTACTGTAAATGAGATGACAATACATTGACAACACAAACAATTGCTTCAATACATAGTCTACAGTATCTTTAATGAATCGCTATAAACTGAAATATACTGTGGCTGATAACGAAGCACTATTTCTTATATGGATTAATATGATAAGCATCGAAATTCAAAATACGGGTGAATCTCGATAGGCAAAAAAGTCAAAATTAAAACAATTTTTTATGTGCTAAGACGGTGGCCGAATTGTTTAATGGGGTGTATATCGAGGTGGGGGTCGCGAGTTCGATCCTCATTGGCGGTATAATTGTGCACAACTTTCAATATTTGTCCAAATGGCCTGGCCAAACTTTTTTTTAATTTAAAATGTTTATATAAATGAGATTCACCTGTATTTTGAGTTCCGATGCTTATCATATTAATCCATATAAGAAATAGTGCTTCGTTATCAGCCACAGTATATTTCAGTTTATAGCGATTCATTAAAGATACTGTATTACAGTATATTAATTACAGTAAGTCAATGAGTCTTTCAGTGTATGGCTGTATGACTGTATCATATGATTACAAGACTATGTTTGCGACATCTATTGCACAGTCATGTGATCACTTATTGTGCTACCAATTTAAATGAAACAATCATTGAATACTTGTCATCTAGTTCACTCATCATTTCATTACAGACTTACAAGACTATCATTCATTCATTTTCTACAGTATACAGGCACATTTTTCATTGTTTAGCAAATAATACTTAACCAGTAATGCATTTTGTAATTTGTTGCTTGGAGGTGTTTCATACAGATTCTGTATTACCTTGTTAATTATAAATTTAGTATTTTATTCATTTTTACATTTTAAATTATACATAGGTTAGAGTGTAACTGTTACACTGCAGTAATATCTTATTGAATTCAAATTGAGTACGGTGATAATATTTGCATTAATTGTGATTGATAATATAGTACATGAATGTGAGTTGTGGTCTATGGACTGCATGTTATTTAGTGTCCAATTTATCAGCAAATTTTGTGATTAGCAATAGATATCTCACGTAAACCATTATTATCTGTAAATTAAGAAGTAAAACTTTTTAGAAATGAAACCAATTATTGTAGCACCTCAATATTTGTAAGTTGCAATATTTTTAATACAAGTAAGTTCACTAAAGAATTTGGATACTTTAATTCTTGAGAACAACTGACATTACTCAATTGATTTTCATCAACAAGTAACAAATGTTTACCAAATGTTTATATTACGGTATTTGAAACTCATAATCCACAACTTACCGATAATACTAGGGGTTAAATAATTTTAAAGTAATGTAACATTGTTATCCAGTTAATGTTTCGTTTCTGTTTTTGAATACATACTGTAGCATATTCCTAGTGCCTCCCATTATGTTTTATAAATTGAATTACTTATTTTCATTAAATTAAAACTAGATTGCAACATTTTAAGTCACTTCCATTCAGTGGCTCTTGCATGACCATGACTTATCAAGTTATATAATTGACTATTTAAAAGTTGCAGATTGGAAATTGTAATGAATTTTAGCTCAATTTTAACCTTGTTTATTTTTAAATAAGTAATTAAGATGCACTTTTAGAGTATATACTATTCACGGCAAAATAAATGAATAATACGTAACAATGTTTGTTAACTTACTTTAAATAAGACAGTGTTTGTCATTAGGAATAGTGAGCTGACAGTGAATCCGACTCTAGAGTTGGCCACCCCTTCATAACACGTTAGAAGTGCTAACTTAATGTTGGCATTGAATGGGCCATTGTTTTGAGAGATGATTGTCTGAATAGTGTAGAGTTTATTAGCCGTTAAGTGCATGCCTTTAGGTATCTGTGAGGCACAGAAGGATACGAAGAATACAAAGACCCACGAAATGAAGACAATGAAACAATTCAATGCATATGAGTATAATTGCATGTCTTTGAAGAGCACTTGATTTAAGAGAAACAGATTTAATGGTATGAGTGTTATGAGAAGGAAAAGCAAATATTTGGACCAAAACTTATTGAATTGATTGATTTGGCGACAAATGATAATATAGTGGTCAACCAGTTGTCGGCTCACTCGCAACGTATTGGTGGTGTCCTTACCATTGCGGTGATCGGTAATCATTTGTTTCATTTTGTTATTCAATGTTTCGATTCTTAATCGTATGAAATGAAACAATAGGTATAAGAAACCACTGGCAGTATTGGTGTCGTATCCCATGTAATAACAACTGATCAGAATTAATAAACCAAAGCCAATAGAATACAAGTACTGTTCAAATGTATAGAACTCTACTGAAATGCCAATGTAGGTTAAAACCATCAGAAAAACTATATATAAATAAAAATGTAATATTTTAGTAAATTATGATGCAACATGCAATAATTGAGATATCAACTAGATTGAAGTTTTATAATTGTAAAATAAACTGTAACTATTGAAAATTACACAAGAATTTTTAAACTATTAATACAATACAGACAAAATAAAATAAAATATGATACATACACAAATTGTAAAATGAATACTCAAGTGTGTGTAACACAAATTGACATCTATTTAGAAATCTCTTAATCATCGGAATGTCTTCACTAGTGAGACCTAATTGTATGGGTGGTAAGTGTCCCCGGCACATGTCAAATAGTTGGCGCCATATGAATAGCTTGGTGTCAGACATCAGATACAATAGTTGTCGTAAGAATGCGGCCCAAAAAATGCGGAACAGTAGGCGAACAGGTAATAAGTCTGGACACCCGGGATAAACATACTCCAGTCTACGGTTATCATACGAACTTGGCGAGACATTGGAGTCAGCATATACAACATATTCTTGATCATATTAAATATATGAACGCAAACTATTAAAATGTTGATCATTTTATATTTGAACAAATATTTAGTTTTTAATGAATTTGGTGGTAATGAATGTCCACTCAATCGTTGTGATAATACATGGAAATAGTTATGAAGCCATTTGTGTTCAATTCTCAGGCCTGGACCCAAACACTGACTTACTTTTAATGTATTTGCTTTTATTGATAGCAATTTGGAACCAATTTTTAATTTTAATTTCCACATATTGTACTACTCATTGGTATTAAAATTAGAAATAAGCAATTTATAATTTTAAAAATATACAATCATTTGGTGCATATTCCCATTCAATTATTTGTGATAAATATAGTGTTCGCCAAACATAAACAAGATCATTAAACTTGAAAATTATTACTGTTTGACATGATAACATTGATAATAATCAATAATAATATTAATAATGATTTTAATTATAGAATAATGTAATTGCAATCAAGATCTAACAATTCCTATTATTATCTTATGTTTTATTTGATAGAACTAGAATTATTCTTTGAAACAATAACTTTTTATATTAAATTATATCCTCGTTTTTGCTTAAAAAATAATTGACATCACTGATTTTGTTTTTAATAAATCACAATAAAATTATCATGAAATTAATATTTATTAATTGAAATAATTGAATTAAAAATATAATTTACTAATGTAAAATGTTTTGTGAATACTAATGATATATTTGAATGAATCATTTGACAATAATCAATATTTTGTTTATAAGAAAAATAAAATCAATACAATAAAAAGATAGATATTTAATACAGTACAGTCAGATGTACTAGAAATTCTAGTCTAGAATGCATTTTATTTAAATTTATATTTCATAACTTATGTTTGAATTATTTGAATAATCTTGTTTTCTAATTTATCAATACCATTTATTTGTCTATTAATACTAATTAATATTGTATAATATATGGGGACAACTCTACTTTCATGACTTTATTATACTAATGGACACTCAATGTAGAGTTAATAGTCAAATGAAGGCAGAGTTTGAACACATGTTTTGATTACTGTACTTGTTTTGTTCAAATATTCACAAATTGATACTATCATGTGGTGTCCAGTCTAGGTGGACATGTATTATATTTGATAGTAAAGTATATTCGTTGAAATGCAACAATTCATAATTAAATATGTTGTATTAAGTTTAGTTACTAAAAACGTAAACTATTAGTATGAGTACGAATGGGACTGCTTGTGATGATGAATGGGTTATTGACAATTGGGTCAGGGAGAAATTACAGCTCTATTTTAGGAGTATTGCTTTCAAACAGAATGTTACTTATAGTTGTGACACATTCAACAACACGACCCACACCTCACCCATGGGTGCAGTGAACGCACACAATGGTAATACACTTGTCATTGATTACTTACCATCTGATCCGAAAAGATATGCTCAAGAAGATGATAATAATGCCACAGCAATCCTAGATGTATGACCATTTCATTACTTCATTTTATTAAGTTTTGTAGTTTATAAACATAATTTATCACACATTTTGGTATACTAACGCAATTAAAAATATAACCCAGAGTCTATTCAATAATTTAATTGACATTAAAGATTGTTTTGGTAAATTAACAAATCCAGTAATGCAACAAATTAATTGTTGATTAGATCAAACGAGATGCTAACTTCAAGTGTAGGACAGTATATCACAAACAAATACAAGATCCTTTAATTAACTTAATTTATCAAACAACAATATTTACAAAATACAGAATAGTGTAATTTACATAAAAATAAATTTACATAAACATTATATTAATATTAAAAAATAACTTATAGATTAATAAACAAAGGGATAACAAAATTAACAATCACTTGTCTATTATACCGTATTCCCGCACATCCACCGGCATGCCGAAATAAAGTGAGGTTGATGATACTGCCGTTATACCCTGGGGTATACCGGCATGCCGTTATAAGTGAGGTGTGAAACATGTTTTGAAATTTAAATTACAATAAACTAATATTCACAAATAAGTGTATTAAATTTTATAAATTGAATTATAAGTGAATATTATCTTATTAATATCTAAAAAGGTGGTCATTAGACTAAGAAAGTAAAAGGTTTATTCATTCTAAATGCTTTCTATTCATCGTGTCAAATAGTCTTATACTATAAAGTACACAATTATTAAACACATTTTTGTGAATTTGTGAAGATGTGAAAGAAATGATTTACTAAACAGTTGATTAGTTATTTTGATAAGCTAAATTAATTAATTTTCATTTTTTCAATAGAAATATTTTTTGAACTCAATTTATTTTGCCTCACTTTATAACGGCATGCCGGTGGAT
>CAJPVJ010000566.1:0-23015 GCA_905397405.1 Oppiella nova
ACTTATAAACAATTGTGTGAATTATGGCCCGTCTAGATATAGTGACACTCAAAGTAATCCCTTTCCCTCGATGTGCAACGGACTTAATATTTGCATCACTAATGATGTTTACACTAATCTATATTATGGTTGGTCTCCTATGCATTAGCAATGTTTATGACACGAATTGGATTTTGTCTTCAGTAGGAATGGTATCAGCAATTCATTTGCTGTTCACTCCTATTGGATATATTGGTCTATATTTAGAGCAAAAGATAATGATTCTGTTCTTTATAATAAGTGCATCGATTTGGACTTTTTTGATCGCTTTCTATTTCATTCTCTTCGTTGCCATTCGTTAGCTTTATTACCATTTCCTGACATTTCGTTTAAATTAATTATTTCTAATTGCAGTCCAAGACGAGAAAGAAGAGTTTAGCCGCAAAAGTCCTCTCCATCTCTCGATTATGTTTTGCTACATAACCACTACTATCGTCTCCATTGGCATCTTATCCGTCAAACTCTGCGAGAGAAAAGTTTTCAAATCCGATAAATTTCTCTAATTATTTGTATTGTATTTAGCATTCGTTATGTTTTCACATATAAAACCGAATCTATTTTAATTATTCTTTAATGAATTTAAAGCAAAAATTATTTTATTATATAAAAACTGGTTTAAATACTTGTATGAATCCATGAGAGTAAATGGTTTCTATCTTTTTTAAATGCTCAATTAATTAAACTTTTTTAATCTAAGAAATTCATTAAATTAAATTTAAAAGAAACTTAATTAATTATAAATTTTTACTTAAATCATAATGAAATATATTACGGTACAAGGAAATCTTTATATAGATTAAATCAGTATAAAACAATTCAGTCTAATTTGAATGTAATGGTCAACGGATTACTTTGTTTTCAAACTTTTTCTAAATTACGTTACTTTTCATGTAATAATAGCAATGGATTCGCTTAAATCTAGGAATTCAATTAAATGTCTTATTTTGGTTTGGATTATAAGTCCTTTCCCGGCCTACGCTTATGTCATATAAAAATCAATTATAGAAAAGACACTAAACTATGATATAACAGAATTTGTTTATTCTCATCAAATTCCTACTCAAAGAATATATCAATGTTTAGCCATAAAAATCTAATTTCTTATTGTCTTCAACAAACATTTTAATAATCAAATAATAAATTATATACAATTCAATAGGAATTTATTCAAAATAATTTTTTACTACAAATTAAAAATATTTAACAAATATTTTGTCTCCAAATAAACTCTTCTAAGTATGGATTGTCATCGTTGAGGGAACAGCTCTGAGAACAGGTGTAGACCACAAGAGTTCCCCAATCGAGTGGATGGTCTGACGGGACGATTTTGTTCAACAAAACAGGCATTACTTGGAACTCAAATCGTCGCTCACTGTGACAGTGCTCGCAATTAGGGACCGGGAGGTTAGGCTTATTGTGGTTTGATATCCACAGCGGTTCCATCTCTTCCGGTAGCGCATCATAACTACAATATCTGATCACTTCGTCACCAGAAAGTTGTTTGAATTTATTGAACACTTTTTGGTCATCGCTTTCGATGTCTTCATATTTGTCTAAATTCTTTGTCTGATATTCTGATCCATTCTTTTCAATGAATTCCTTGTATTTTCTCATTTCTCTTCTCTCGGTCTCCGAGTCATTGCTATTGTCTTCGGAATCGCTTCCACCCGACGATCCGTTGTCACCGATTATGAGCTCATATTCGGGGAAAAGAGCCGAACATGTGGTCCAAGTGGACGAAGAATCGCCATCTGATCCACACTTCACTCTATGCTTCCCTTCCTTCCAATCGATGATTTGGTGCTCTTTTGAACAATAGGTCACTTCCAGACACTTCGAGCACTTGTTCCGAGCGTCCAAACCGCACACAACACACAACTCGTGTCCAAACTGTTGCGGATTGGGATCATAGTTGGGGTCATCCGTGTCATAATCGGGCGGATCCGATGAGTATTGAGAGTTAATTCGTGGCAATTGTGATCTCAAGACTTTCAATGAATTGCAGTCATTGTTGAGACAACAGAAGACAAACAAAGTCCTGTGAAACGCCTCCTCTTTGGTCTCAATGGGGGCATAGATTTGAAGCAAAAACCTAAGCATTTGCTGACATTTACCACATCTCATGTCCACTGACTTCGGCAGTGTCTTCAGCTCCAGAAACACCGGTTTTCCGCCTATTTTTGACGGAAAGTATTTGTTCTTCAGTTTCCATCTCTTGTCGATGTGTTGAGTGAATCCCAAGTCAATGGATGACATGTCTCTGATCTCTGGTCTCCCTATGATAGGACCCTATCGATGGTATATGTCTTCAGATGTTATCTCCAGAAAAGACAAACAAATCACTGAAAGACACGTTTTGTTTGAAGAGATGCCATAAAAAACGTCTCAAATATTGACTCAAAAATGAAAACATGTTTTGAAATGAAATTGTGATTCAATTGCAGACAAAACTTGGACTCAATTTAATAGATCATTGCATTCATTGCTGTCTTTGATTATCACCGCATTTATTGTCACTAATTATGGATCAAAATAAAGACATTTCGAGTCAAGACTCTGATGTCGGAGCCGATGGCCCACCGATTGAGTCGAAACGGCCTTTGAATGAGATTTCATCACAAAATAAAGACGAGACCACCGATGATGTGGTCGACACTCACAACGAGTGGTTGGATCAGATCGATGTCAAGAAGTTGCCGAAAGTCAGACACGACTCGACTCTATTGTCACAGGAAGTGATGGCCGACAAAGTGGACGAATGGAAGGGCTCTTCTGTCGTCAATTACAAGAAGTTCAGAAAATTTTCGCAAAACTCGTCGGTTTGCTACAGAAGTGTCGGCCTTCTTACGCAAGCAGACTTCTATTAACTCTTGTTCAAAATATTCTCATCAAGTGTTTTATCTAGGTGACTACTATAACTTCACCTGTGGCTGAGCCTCATACAAATCATTTATAGCTTTTGTATATTAAAATTGATTTCATTTGTCATGTCTAACTACAGGTCGTCAGCCTGTGGCTTCTCCTCTGACCTCAGGCTTCTCAGCTTGAGGCTCTTCTTCTAAGCGCAGACTCTACTGTTACCCAAACTAAACCCTAGTGTTTGGTTTGAGAACATCTATATATGCCATAAATTGTGATAAATTCCTATAATTTGTTTAACAAATGAAAGCTATATTTGAAACTCATTTGCTCTCAAAAGATGTTCAGAAAAAATAATTGACTATATTTTGCATTCAAATCATTACTTCTAATCATTAAATATAAGAAATTGTTTGTAATTTAAAGCATATATTGATTAAAATAAATATAAAATAAGTATTTAATTGTGATTCAAATAATCCGCACATTTGTTGCCATCAATTGGTGCCGTAATTGATATATTGAGTAATGAATGCAAAACACATTCATTGAATGAATACTCGATTTAAAGGGAAAAAAGTTTTTTATTAACATTTGGTTTGATTTGGTTTTCGTTAACATTTGCGTGAACCAGACGGCGATCAACCAGTGGTGACAATGTCTGAGATAATGCAATGGTTCAACAATCTGCCACAATTCACGCGATACTGGTTCGGCCTATCGGTGGTGTTCCCCATCGCCGGTGCGTAGCCAGAGCACTTAGGGATAGTGTACTATGACTGGTGTCTGAAGTAGATATTCAAAGTCCACTAATGGTGAGTGCGGTACCAATGGTGGTTAACTACTAACTAAACAAACATGTCAATACCTCACCATTGACAGCTCTATTCTTCTATCCCATGAAATTTCATTTCCTCATAAACCTGTACTTCTTGTACAGCTATTCCCTCCGATTAGAGACAGGTTTGGCTCTTGTAGTGCTCTTATGACATGATTTAAGACAATATGTGATCACATTTCAGACCAATTTAACGGACGTCCGGCCGACTACTTGTTTCTTCTTATATTCAATTGGCTCTCAATTGTGGTGAGTATTGTAGACATGATTGCCTTAACGCCTACTCACGAGTATTTGTGTGTCAATTGAATGGCAGTTAATATCGCTGTTTATGAATGTCATGCTTCTGATGGATCCCATGGTTTTGAGTGTTCTCTACATTTGGTGTAATCTAAACAAAGAAGTAATCGTCAACTTCTGGTTCGGCACTCAATTCAAAGCCCTATACCTTCCGTGGGTTTTACTCGGATTCAACATTATTATGGGCGGCGGGTCTGTACTACCTGTCCATCCGAACCCATACAAGCATTTCTCATGCATTGTCTCTATTTGTTTACCACAGAGGAGTCGATGAAGTGATTGGTATAGTTGTGGGACATCTCTATTACTTTATTTTCTTCAAATACCGCGAGGAATACGGCGGAACACCACTCATATCGACGCCAAGCTTTCTCTACCATTACTTCCCGTCAGTGCCGGGCAGGGGATCAGTTCACGGAGGCTTTCAACCCCCTCCCCAACGACCCAATGACCAGAACCAGCAAAGGGGCGGACGATATAACTGGGGCTCCGGACAGGTGTTGGGCGGACAGTGACACCAAACCACTGACTGACGCAAGAAATAAATTATATTTTTATTGTTTTGCAATAAATTATTACAAATTATTTGTAAATAATTTGATAATTTTTAACATTGAAAAAAATCAGAATTAAGAAACATTTGAAATACAAATTAAAAAATAACGGTAAAAAAGTGATTTACAATAAATTTTCATATAAATGTTTGTTTAATTAAAACACCGTTTGAAAAGGTTTTGAATTATCTGTCAATAAATATCAATCTTAATTGTTGACATCAATTGTTGTATGCATTCAATGGCTTATAAGATATATTGTGACATTAATTAAGAGTGAAAGCTATGGTTGAGAAGGAGGTTGAGTCACCAAATGCTCTCAAAATCGCTTCCGACAACAAAAATGCATCATTTCTTACAGCGCTATGAAAACAAGCATTCATTCAATTAATGCTTATTTCAGTAACAGTCGTATGACTACTGTATCACTCGATTGCAATAGCGCTGTAAGAAATGAATGGATTTTTGTGCAAAAGTTGTGCAAAAGAAATAATAGTTGAGATACAGTCCACGTTTCACTTATCTGCCCTTATTTCTAAACATTATTATTTAACATTTTCAAAACCAAGTATATATTTTATTTATATTATTACATTTTATTTTTACAATTTAAAATTCAATCATAGTGTAAATATTAATTAAATTATCACTTCAAACTGATCCAATCGGTGTCCAGACATTGCTTTTGTATTTTCATATATTTGGTTTCCTTCGTGAGTCCAACCAATTTCTCTGCGATTAGTTTCCCAATTATATACTCCTAAACACAATATGAGCAAACACAATTCAATATGAGTTCACTGTATCACACATTTGAGCCATAATTGCAAAATACCTCAAGAATTAGAGCTAAAATCAAGTGACAGAAACAGAGACCGATTAAAATCATACGGAATTCATACGTAAAGTCTTTCGTTTCAATCTGTAAAAGAAATTCAATTAAATATTATTGTATTCTTGAGAATCAAGTGCTAAAACATACTTCAAAAAAGTCTGCGATCCCATTGTTAGGCCTGTCCGGTGCTATACAGATCCAGAGGGTTATAACAGTGGTCACAATAAGGGAGATCAGGAATAGTACTGAAAAATAATTATAATAATTAATTGAATGCAAAATGTATTGAATTGAATGAGTGTTTACTGTTAGTATAGAATCGTTTCCTATAAGGACTTCCCTTCGAGAAGACAACTGCGAGAGTAATGTATTGGAAGACTTGGATCGTGAAGACGGCATAATTGTCGTGAGACTTGTAGTCGAGTTCCTCGTCTGGATGGTGTGGTTGATACCAACTCTGTTGCCAAAGGAGGACAACGGCTGCCATTTGGAAGATCAGCACAAGTAGTATATGCGATAAGATTGACGACAATTGAGTCAAACTGATGAGAGATGTCGGCGGCTTAAAGGGTGACAACTTGTGATAGGCATCCGTTCGACCGACTGTTCAGTATATTATACGACAATTGGTTTTATAAAAGTTTTGAACCATTTATGAAAAACTTACATAAAATAACGTAAAGCGATACAACGAACATATCTTGATATAGATTTTCGATGTCCGTTATGTTTGACTTAAACTGAAATTGTTTAATATATTCATTACTAATGATTACTTGAATGAAACATTAGTGAGACATTAGTACCGAATATAGGATGAGTACAGCAATAAAAGCAGTGATGTTATAACAGGCCATATATTTAATGACTCCGAACACCGACACCAACGAAGCCCTGCCCTCCCGAAGCAAAATAGGGACACAAGAGATGTTTGGGGTCTTTGACGTGAAAGGAGCGGCCACCGACGCCTCCGTTTCGGCCAAACTTACGCCACAATTGGATGCTTTCATAGCTCCCACATCATTAGCGCCGTCACCTGTCTATAGGATTAACAAAAGAATAAAGAATTTGAAATCAAGTTTAAGATACCGGTGCTTACCATTGAGACGATGTATCCATATTTCTGCAGCAATTCTATGAGTTGTTGTTTGTTTTCGGGTGACATTCGCGCGAATACTGTTCCGCAAACTATTAGTTTCGGCAAAAGGTATGAATAGTAGTCTTGAATTATTTTGAATGTACTTCCGGTTACAGCCAAATGCGATCTCTTATCCATATTTATATTTACAAAATTTTTTGATTTTTCTTTTGGAGATTCATTAAAATCACGAATAGTTTCTCGGTATTTGGCCTCCAGTTTAGGCATTCCCTCGCTGTCTGTATAGCTATCGATTAAAATGATTGAATCATTTTAACAAAATTTTTTGATTTTTCTTTTGGAGATTCATTAAAATCACGAATAGTTTCTCGGTATTTGGCCTCCAGTTTAGGCATTCCCTCCGACAGACATATCGATAGCTAATTTTACTAACTTAGTAAAAACGGTTAGTTTACCGTGAGAACTCGGTGTGAGTCTCGACAGTAATTCAATAGAGGCCAGCGGTATTCTCAGGAATACAATCGCAAACTTAAGTCATCGATAGTTTCTACGGTCTTATCCTTCAGATTATTTTTCATAACAACTAATCCCAAGAAAATGAGATCAGTTTCCAACTCTTCTCGTTCTGCCCGTTGGACGGACTTGTAATTCATGTTCAAAAGTGGTCGATAGGCCACAGCCAGCACTCTATAGCTCTTCTCTGTGTATTCATTCAACTTTCGGTCAAAATCTTTGGGAATTGAATTTACATCACATAGCGTTGCGATTACTTCCGGTGCGCCCTTTGGATACAATAATCGATCAAATTTAATGAATTTATATAACTTTTAATGAATATACAGTACCTTAACGTAGAGCTCGAATGAGTCCCCTCCTAATAGTCTGGTTATAACAGACATTCGGCTTAAATTGGATGAAAAGGGGAACTGTCGCAAAATGCCCACCTGTGGTCCCTCTACACCCGACACATTTGCCGGTTTCACTATAGTCGGCGCCAATAAATCATATTTATTAGAGTCTTTCACTTCCGGCTCTTCTAACACCCATTTTGTCGATTCAAACATTTTTATATCCAACGGATCGCCGATTATATTGGAGTCCAATATTGTCAATGAGTGACAACTGGCCAAACAGATCAATAGAGGAGATACCTCTTGTTCATCAATACTAATAATGGGTTCTGCGAAGTGTTTGCTCTTAAGATCTGTGGGCAAAACTTCGGCTAAACTAAGCTCATCCTCTGTAAGTGTTCCGGTTTTGTCGAAACAAATACAGTCCACACAACCGGCCATATTAATGGATTTGGGAGACATGCAGTAGATTTGCTTCGCTCTCAACCTATTGTCCACAAAAATACTGGCGATTGTCAGAGAGGCCGGTAGTTCGGGCGGAACGGCTATAAAATATACATACAATTAGATTCTATACCTATAGACCTATAGCTATACCTATACTACAAACCTATAGTAATTAAGTCGAGAGCTTTGATAATGATATCTCCGATGGAGTCTCCCCTCTGGACTTTGATGACAAATGTATAGATAAAACCACTGATGGCTATACAAAGCATAATCATAATGAACTGAATGATGTGTCGATTGAATTTAAAGTCAACAGGTTTTGGGAAAAGGATGGACCGGACGAGCTCTCCCTTCGCCGTCTGAAAACTGGTGCGAATGACAACTGCTTTGACTTTTTCGTGTCCGTAATATCGAGTTTGGATTACTTTAGTGCCGCTGAATATAATGTGTTTGAAGTGATGCTTGCGATTGAAGTCCGTGTGACCGACCGGAAGGGCTGATTTCATGACCGGAACACTCTCTCCCGTTAACATACTTTCGTCGACAATGGCGTTACCGCTAAGGAGTACGACATCGCAAACCATCTCAAAACCACTTGATGGCAATACTATGACATCTCCAGGCGCTAAATGGTTGGACACTTGTGTTTGATAATTGTCGCCTCCTTTCCAGACCTCAATCATAGCCTCTCCGCCCACTGTTTGGCGAAGTTTTATCTGATTTCTACGGATTTGAAATGTACTCGACATAAGGGATCCCAAAGACATGGCAAGAATGAAACTTCCGTAATAGTAGTACTCATCCAAACACCACAATATGATTGCCGCCAATTGGAAGACATAGAAAGGACTCAACACTTCTTGGTATAGGATTGCGAACAAAGACTGGACTTTGATTTCAATCTTATTCTCTCCAAACAGAATAGTTCTGACAGAATATATCATACATTTAAGACATACATTCATTTAAGACATACCATTCATTTGATATGTTTGTTATTCGATGACTACCTTTGAAACTGTTGTTCATCTGTGAGTCCCTTATGTTGAGTCAAATCCGAGAATAGGATATCTCTATCCAAACCATAGATTTTCTCAAACTTAACGGTTCGGTCGCTCCAAAGGTAACGAATCTTCTTGTTTTCAAAGTACCTGAGAGTGTCTGTGCTCTCAAACACACCGTTAGCTTTTGGGGTGACATATTTTTGCTGATCCTTGTCATTCAGTGAAATGACTTTTTCGGTGAAGACCTGATCGTATTTGTCCTGAAATTATCACCGAATATACCGTATATTAAGATAATTTTTATACAAAACTCTAATATACAGTAATATTCTATTAGTTTATAATGAATTAAATAAGTATTGAATGAAATGATTGTTACATATAAGAGGACATAATCGGCATCAATGGGCGCACATCTGCTATGAGTGCAATACAACCAATAAATGGGTCGCCAAAAGAATACCAATTTTAGCAAAAAAGCTGTTAATCCCATCGCAATATAAGTGACAAAAACTTTCATCCATGTCCTCTTATAGTAATAGATTTCCTGTTATATTTGAAAAACACAAAAACAAACTGAAAACTTGATTGTCTATTGAATTGCCGAATAATACCATTTGTTCATCTTCATCGCCGACATAATCATCAGACGATTTATTACTTGAAGTTTTGTCAGGAAATTTTGCCTGTGATCCAGCACATTCTTTCATTCCTAACCAGTTTTCTTTAAATTTTCAAAACTTTCATAAAATGTGTGATTTGATCGTCAAATCAATGAATAGCAATTACTTGAAGTTTTGTCAGGAAATTTTGCCTGTGATCCAGCACATTCTTTCATTCCTAACCAGTTTTCTTTAAATTTTCAAAACTTTCATAAAATGTGTGATTTGATCGTCAAATCAATGAATAGCTAAATGACTGGTTTGTCACTGAGTTTTAAACAAGTGTGAAGACAATGGTTAATCACATCTACATTTTGTTTGACGTTATTTCACAAAATCATAATTATTACATAAATAGGCGTTAATAATCTAATAATCTAATAAATGCAACAAATTGTATAAAAATTTAAGTATCTATTAAACTAATAAAAGTAATAAAACAATTCAAATACAACTTTTAGAGGACAGTCAGTATCAGTAATAAAATTTTAATTCCTTAATTTATAAGTTAAGACTATTTAATAGTGTAACTTTGATTTGGTTTGATAATCATTTGTTACTTTACATGCAATTCATCCATTCTTGACGTACTCTTAAGAAATGTACTTGTGGCAATATTGTTATT
This sequence comes from Oppiella nova, assembly GCA_905397405.1. Lineage (NCBI taxonomy): Eukaryota > Metazoa > Arthropoda > Arachnida > Sarcoptiformes > Oppiidae > Oppiella > Oppiella nova. Next base: position 10,117 of record CAJPVJ010000566.1, read on the forward strand.
ATGACATTTTATATTCTTTATATTTATGACTATACAGAAATTATTATAAAGTATTTTAAATAATATTTAAAAACTAGTTTATTTAGTTAAAGTTCATAAACATATTTAATTAATCAAAATTGAATTATTGGAATAGTTGGTTAAGCTAACTTGTTCATATACAGAATTATATTCTGTGCTTTGTTGTATTCTATTTAAGTTGTAAGTTCAATTATTGCAATATGATAAATTATAATTATAAATATTATATTACTAAAAATAATAACATTAATTTTAAATTTAATTTATTGCAAATTAAAAACAAAATAAGCTTTTAATTTATATTCAAGGTTTATCAAGCGCATTTGTCAAACTCATTTATATCCTTTAGAACATTGAAATGAATCATAAATTAAAAATGAACCCCAATTAGGATTAAAGCATACATAAGTTATATAACATAACAAATTGACGTATTATACAAGTAAGCAATAAAACAATAATAAAATAATTATAACATATTATGAAATTAAACGCTATTTAATAAGAAAAATCCAAATAATAAAAGTTTTTATGAATATTTAACAGATTCTGTGATTCTGTACGACGACTCAAAGACGACTATTATTGCAAATATAAGATAAAACATATTATAAATTAATAAAATTAAAGGATTTTATAAGAAGAATGTGAAAACAACACTCGAATCACGTATAAAAATATATATTTCTTAATATTTAAATAGTACTGAAGTTTTATAATTTTTTGTGAATACGGAGTACAAAGAATAAGGGTATTTATGACAACTTTACATATTTAACATATTAAAACCTTTAGTTTTCAAACTTTTTTCATTATACTAGTAATATAGTATTTAAATACTTTCATTATAAAACATTATTAAACAATTAAATATCCTATAAAAATAGCTTGAAATAAATATACTATAGGGTGTCCCAGCGTATTAGCAGGATTTTAAATTGAATTAAAAAATATTTACAATTATATTATTTCAAGAAAAACTATACCAAAATATTGGAAATTTATTAATATTTTATGTACGATTCATACAATATTAATTAATTATCTACCATGGCCATAATTTTAGTTTTACTGGATGTATGTCTATTTTGCGTAATACCATAGGAATACAACTGTCAGTGAATGCTCGCATCAATTGAAACAATGCTTACGCAAGAAATTCGCAATTTTTTATGAATAAAAAACAGACATGTATGCAATATAACTATAATTATGACCAGGGTAGACAGTTTATAAATATTTTATGAATCATGCATAAAATATTAAGGGACACCCGATATAATTAATTTGAATGTACTAAAAATTTAATCAATCATAATATGGTACTGTATATTATACTGTATTTTTATAAATGAACATACCGATTGTTTAGTCACTTGCTCAATTAAAACAAGACTCAATAAAGTATTTGAAATCTTTTGAAATGATTGTCTTTAGCATATACAATTTTTAATGTTATAGAAATTGTCATTTACAAAGTTGTTTAAACGCAACTGTTTGAATAATGTACAGTACACTATATTGAATTGTTGTTTGATATACTAACAAGGTTATCCGGAATAATTTGCATAAGAATTGAGACAATTGTTTATATTCTAATATATTTTATTTTTGACTCATTTTTGTTACAGATTTTCAAATTGAAATTTCATATAATAGAAGTCATTAACTAATTAATAATTATAATAAACGATACAATGTAAACAAATCTTATTATAAATTATAAAAATTGGTCTTTAATTGAAAAAATTGTAAACTTTTAAATGAATGTTTGATTGAAACGATATCTACTTTTAGTGTAAATAATAGGCACATAAATACAATTCCACACAATTTACTAAACGCTAAATCACTTAATCTTATCTAATATTATGATTACACTGAAAGAATTCGTCCATAATTTACATTATTTGCCAACAAATCAATTGTAAGGTAACGCCAGTCGAGTGCCTCGTATCGGATGTCACACATATTGCCTCATAACTCCTGAATGTGTATAATATTTGACCGCAAATCCAATACAAACATTGAATTTGATGGTCGAGTGAGTGGTTGTTGTCTGAGAACTCATGAGAGCCTATAGTTTAGGCACTTTTAGGCATCCAATTATTATTAAGTATTAATTATTTACAATCAATGAAACAAATCTTCGATACATTAGTTGCCATTTGGTTTGCAGGAAGAGTTGGCTCAACATTAATGTCATTAGAGATATACGAAAGAAAAGTTATCAAAACATTTTCATTACAATTATATATTCGGGTTAATTATATAATCATTAATATATATCAAGAGTTATGTAAATGTGTTTAGTTTACAATGAATTACTCGATTATAACTGACTAGTGTTGCCAACAGTTATTACATCTTTTTATGGCAGTTATTAAATACTGGTTGTGTTTGTATTAAATTAATTCAAACTTTAAATCGTATTATAAGCTGTCGTTACATTCAATATAAGTTATAAAAAGAGCTAAAGTGTTGTATAAAAAAGAAAAATTAATTGAAAATTTGATTATTAAGTGTTAGATTGAATGGCAGAATGTCTTAACAGTAATAAAAGAGCTGTCGTTTTAAGTATAATTCAAATGATTTATTAAATTTCATCTAAAAGTTGCTTTTCGATGCGAACGCATTGTTTGAATGACTTTTATTTGTTAAATAAATTAATATAATTTAAGAGATTATCACAAAAAATGCACAAAAAAAGAGAAAATATACTAAAAATAGAAATGCAATGAAGAAGACAATGAAATCACAGATCATATTCAGAACTCAACCAAATATAATAGAAATAATTATTACGATATAAACTAAGAAAAAATAAAATCTTTCAAATAATTGGTGGATTAGTTGGCACTCAATAGAAGGGCTCGTATTTGGATAGAGAAATGATAGCAACACAAGAGCTGCCGATAAAAGGGTTTAAACTTGAAATGAAGTCCTTTTCAAAAACCACTGGAATGTTGAGAAACTGACGGCTCATTCATTCAATGCGTTCGTCCATTGAATGGCTTTTAAAATCACTGATTGATTGAGTGATAAAATGGCAGTTTTTGGGCCCAATTGTCGGTCGATTGTAGAAATGAATGTATAAATTAATATAAAAGAGTTTTCGACACAATAAATAGACAACCAATTAGTATACAGTTATTAAATATTAGACGACATTATCACTGAAAATTAGTTGAACTAATAGTTCACGAAATATAATATTCAAAAAGTGTCACAAAATGGTATAATTGATGGCAATTGTGATACACATTATTAGAAAGTGTTGAGCAGTTGGCCGACCATTGCTTAGAGAAGTCTGGCTGTTGTGGTAATTAATGATAATCACAATCGTTAAGCACTGAACACAAACTGTTTATGAGTCCAAATCCGTCGCAAACAATTGATTGGAAAATAAGTGCAATAATAACGGCATATAATAATGGGACGGCTCTTAACAGTTCATTCACGTGATGGTCGAGTCGATTAGGAAGTGATCGCTATTTTCATCAATCATTTTGATTTGATTTCATCTCTTATTTAATGGCATTATTGCAGTATTTTTGCTAAATATTAAAATTTCGTCTAAAATTATAAAAACGTTATTAAGAGACGATTGAGTCATGACTTGTTGTGTGATTCAAGAGTCGGTCGGAAATTAGTTACATCTTATGTACAATAAATGGTTGATATTTTGTTGAGATCTGAACATTTGGCTAATATTTATATATATACGTGAGAATGGAGTGCCACTTCACTCGTCTTCACTCTCTCCCTGTCCATACATGGCTGAAAGGGCCGCAAATCTGGGGCCCCAACGGTTCAGAAAATCATAGTCTTGTTCGTTATCATCCATTCCGGACGCAAGAGAGCTCAATGAGCCGCTCGTACTGCCGCAGCCCTCGTACGCGTAGTTCCGTAAGTCATCGTAAGGGGCTTTGAGTGCAACACAAGCGTTAGATTGCGTTTCAAATGAGGCAACTCTCAAGACTTACTGGTATTGGGGTCGTGGTCTGCCTTCTCCAAGTTGTCGCGAATCAGATCTCCAACGTCTCGATTCGGATCAATTGGATCTAAATATCAATTTTATTAAACTATTGTCTCACAAAAGATAGCAATAACTGATGCATACATTGTCTCTGTCGCATGTCTTTAATGATTCCGGGCTTATCTTTGCCAACCATAGCACCGGTGGCCGCGTCGATGGGAATACGAAGAGGTGTTATATCGTAGGCATTCATATCGTCTTCTCCGCCGCCTTTAGAAGACAACAAATTATGTGTTAATTTATGAGACATTGACATAACATGAGAAGACATGCCTTCGTCGTCATATGTGATGATATTCTCTCGGATATCGTCGTCCATCTCATTACCGAACTTATGGTGCGGACGACGGCTTCTCGTGTAAGCGATTATTACCAAAACCAATACTAAACACAAATATTTAGTTAGTATTTCGTCTATAAGTTTTGGTTACTCTCCCAATCAAACCCTTCACCATATAATGACTCAATGTTTTTAATTACAAAATACTAAATGCTATCAACACTAGAGTCTAACAATAAATGGTAAAATTACTGTAGTTTTGAGTAATTCAAAATTAAAACACAAATTCTTACTTAAGTAGAAAATTAATGACAATATAATAATGGCTAAGGCATCGCCTCCTAAGCCTATTTTAGCATAAGAGGGTCGTATATACGGGCCCTCATCACAGCTACAGTTATCACATCGAAAGCCGTCGAGGGGACAGTCGCACCAATAGCCGCCCCCACTCTCCACATTGAAGCACTGACCGCCTCTACCGCACGGATGGTAATCGCATTCATTCTTGTCTTCACAGCCGAGTCTATTGCCCGTCATTTGTAGACCCGTCGGACAACTGAGTGTTGAATCGCAATACTTATAGATATTTCTCACCTTTTATTCAATTATTTGTTTGTTTGTTATTAGAGATTAAAACCCAAAACCGAAAGCTTTACAATTAGTCACGCGTTTGCCGTTAATTGATTAATACATGCATTGAGTCATCAAGTGTTTGATTTGATGTTAGATTTGATGTTAGATTAGAGAGAATTAGTAGAGAAGGCGTTGAATACTCACTCATAATGTTAACGAGACATATGATAATCATCATAAGGGCAGCGCTCGACAACTGAACCTCTTTTCCCATTCGCATAGCAGAGCACAGTTCACCAGAAAAGTTTTCCAGACATATACAGTAATATCCCATCCCTTTCTCGAGGTTCATACACGAGCCCCCGTTCTGACACGGATTCAATGCCTCGCATTCGTTCAAATCCGTACAGTTCTTGCCGTCATTAGTATTGGTAAACCCGGCCGGACATCTATGTTAGCAATGGTAGCAAATGGTAAGACCGCAACCCATAACCCAATCACCATATAAGTCATGCATATATCAGTTCAAAGCAGAGCCCAATTGTTATAGTTTTCATGCAATCATGCAATTGTTATAGTCGTGTATTGTGTCAATAATAAAGTCTGTGCCATACCTGCACTCGTGGATCATCCAGAGGTCCAAACATTCAAATGGATGGTTACAGTGAATACCTTCACACGGATTGTTTGAGGGACAGCCTATTGAGTAAATTTTAAATTATACACTGAAATAAATATTCAAATATTGTTTACAAATGTTTACCATTTAAGAGATTTCTCCACTCGACGACCGCTGCGTTTTCAGATCCATTTTCCATCGGGAGATACCTGTGATCCAGACGAATGTCATTCATACAGCCCTCTTGGAAGTCATTGTCCACAACAGTAACACCGGGGCCGACATATTGGACATCTCCTCCGGCGATCACATTCTGTTTCTCGACGGGAAGGAGTTGATGGTAACCCTCATAGTCTATAATCTCATTGAATCGACGACCGCCGCCGCCATCCAGGGATATGGAGGCAGTGCTGCCGAAGCGTTGGACGTGAACGGTATGCCACTGACCGTCGCTGACAAACACATACGGCAGCCATAGCTCGCGCTCATCAGAAGACCGCAAATTATTTAAGTTATACTTAAATCGGATTCTCTTGTCTTTGATTTCGAGGACACAGTATTCGCGGCCGTGTTTTGAGGCCACGCGGAAGAGTTCGCCGTGTTTTTGACGCGTGCGGAACATAAGCTCGATGTCAGTCTTGTAGGGGTCGGGCTCGAAGGACAGGGCGTACTTGATATAACTGCTCTGTTGAAACATCTTCGACTGCGTCTCTTTGTCGCACCGCACGCCCCACCAGCCGTTGTCGCACACACAACGCGCAGAGTTATAGGTGCCAACGCACTGGCCGTGAAGACATTTCTTGGTGATTGAGTTGGCGTTGCATTGATCGTCAGATGGAGGACATCCCGGTTCACTCTTTTCCGAGCTTCCGGGTGAACCCAAGTCGTACATCACTGAGTTGTGAATGAAGTTCTTAATGCATCCGTTGAAGCCGTCCTTCGATGGCAAGTAATGCCAGTCATAGTAGTTGTCAATCGGTTTGTGGCCCATAAGGACGCCTCCGATTTGAAGCGGAGAATTCACGTTCAGGTACTCATTGAAGCCAACAATTCGGGTGATATTCTCGCAGCGGGTTCTGTCGATCTTTGGCGGATCCACTTCGTCCACAACAGTTCCCACGCAGTTGTCAATCATAAGTCTGGCCGACTCTTTAGTCCAGAATATGTCGACTCTATGCCACTCCCCGTCGTGTAAGTCTCCCGAAGGGTTAAGCGTCAGTTCCGCAGTTCCCGAACCAAAGTCTATCAGAAATCGGAGTTTTCCTCTGAAGAGTTCGAGTGAAATGAAGTCCTTTATGGCACGCATTCCCATCACGGGCTCAACGATAGGTCCGTTATAGAAGATGAGACCATTGGGTGTTCGGGTCATGAATTCCAGACTCAGATGCGAGTCCTGACACTGTTGTAAGGGTGCAAACCAGGCCCACCCGTCACCCTTGAATGAGCGGACAGGCATCTGGCACTGCGGGCCGTAGAAGTTTTCGGGACATTTGCAGAGAATTCCAACCGACGAGTCGGTACATCTGCCGCCGTTAAGACAGGGCGCCGGCATTTTACGACACGTCTCGGGTTCAGTGAACTCACGGGCACCGCAGACACACTTAGGTCTCGTCGCGACGTTGACGCCCACGAAAGCGGTTCGGTTGGCGTTCACGACAATGGGCTGGGGGTTGATCTCCAGAATATTAGTACAACTGTTCTCGCAATTCACGTTCTCGAAGAGGCACTCATCGATTCCCACTAATGTTATGTTGAGACCGACTTCGTGTTCAATAACTCTGCGATTCAGACTAACGGCTCCGTCGAGGTATACGGACTTCTGATAGGGTGAGCCATGGGCTGCAAATCTGATGTCAGTAATGGGAGGTCTTTCTGATTTAGTGATAACACTAAAGACATCCAAATTATTTTTGTCGACTTTCAGCACTTTCGCCAATACATCCTTGAATTTGTCATACATTGACGGCAATTGTCTCTGTTGTTGATAATTCCAAACACGAATAAAGTCCTCGGCTGTGATACCGGACACTCGTATTGACCCCGAGTTATAGATGGCTTCTTCGGGAATCTCTTTGACGACAACCGTTACATTTGTGGGCACTTCTTGCGTGTGTTTGCGATCGTAAACATTAAACTTCAAGAGGTATTCACCATTCGTCACGTTCTTCATTGTAATCATTCCGTCATCTGAGTTGAGATCAAACAATGGGTGTCCAGTGTTTCCCTCCCAGAAGAATGTCTTGTCGGGTAAGTCCCAGTCATCGAGATCTTCGACATGAACTCTGCCGATCTGAGTGGGCGGTGACTGGCCTTTGAAGTTATAGACAAATATGTTTTTGCTTCCGGGATGCATACGATTGTCGTTTATATCGCCGATTATAACCGTCAAAGTACTCGTTCCGGTCATCGATGGATAGCCGCTGTCTTTGATAATAATGGGAACCAAATATTCTTTTTGTGTCTCTCTGTCGAACTTCTCCTTCGACTGAACGATTGCCATCCCGTCCCCATTGGCGCCTTTGGGGTCGTGTTGCACGTCAAAGAACTTTCTGATCAGATCGGGAGCGTTGGGATCCATTCTGAATGTAAAGGGCGGACCATTGCCTTTAGACCTGTCGTCATCATCAGTGGCTAAGATCTCTTCCACTTTTCCGGGAGAGTTGTGTTCAGTTATAACGGGTCTATAATCCTTCAAAAATCGCGGCGCGTTGTCGTTGATATCGCCGACCACTACAGTGAGTGTTGCGGTTGCAGTGCGCGGGGGAACGCCGTCGTCCACCGCAAGGATCTTCACCTGATGTCTGGGCGTCTCTTCGCGATCGAGCATTCGCTGAATCTTGACGACACCGTTTTGGTCAATACTGAACTGTCGGCGCTTATCAGACGAGCGATCGATTTGATAGCTGACGCGAGACTTCCCGCCCTGATCTGCATCGGTGGCCAGGAATGTGGCCAAACTTGTGCCCTCTTTCGAGTCCTCCAGAACTGTCACTTCAATGTTTGGTTTTTCAAACTCCGGTTTGTTATCATTAATGTCACGCAATCTGACGTTCACTTTGGCGTAATCCACGTGATAGGCGTCCATAGACTCGCCGCCGTTATCACTGACTGATATCGTGATATTAAAGCCAAACCTTTGCTGCAGATCTTCGTAGTCGAGGGGTTTGGCAACTTTGAGAGAACCGGTGCCGTCGGAGTTGGTAACCATCGTAAACTTGTCCGAACCAAACGCGTTGTCAATCACTTTATAACTGAATCGATTGGTTTCGAGCAAATCTCCGTCATTGACAGACACCACCAAAATGGGTACTTCTGGGAGACCGTCGCCTTCCGTCTCATCCACTTCGACGAACCAATCCTTTTTAGTGAACTCCGGCGGCATATCATTGATATCCTTAATCTTAATGGTTGCCGTTCCCGTGCCCTTAAGACCTCCGCCATCCATTGCCACCACTTTGATGGTGTACTCGGGATTAGTTTCGCGGTCTAAACAGCAAACGGCTGTCGAGATAACACCGGTCTCCTCATCGATAGTGAATATGAGTTCCCCGTTTTCGTTCACTTGATTTTGTTCGATAGAGTACTTGAGTTTGGCGTGAAGTCCTTCGCTCGGGTCATCGTAATCGGTGGCAGTCATTGTCATGACAGTCATGCCTGCCGTTCCGTTTTCGGTTACATTACCCGTGTATATGGAGTATGGAAAGAAGGGCGCGTTATCGTTGATGTCCTTCAGGTTGACCAACACGTCTGCATAACCCACTAATCCATTCCCCCCCTCGTCCTCAGCGAATACAGTGAACCGCCACTGAGAGCGACCGGTCGGCAAATCGCGGTCCAGGGGTCGCAATACGTATATCTCTCCGGTGGTCGTATTGATGGCAAACTTGCTGTTAGACGGGTCCTCGTCATCAATGCCCTGACCTGTAAGGAAGTAAACGATTTGCTGCGGACGGTCTCGATCGCCATCGGTTGCCGTCACCTAATCGTACAGTAATTGTGTTATTATTTGAGATCACATATGATTTAAAGGGAAAAGTGAAACATTTAATACATTAGTGATTAGCAGTGATAATAAAAACAAAGAATGCAAAAGTGAGTTAAGTTTTGTGAATGACATTATCGTCAAGTTTTGGTCTACTCTTAGGGAACAATACCTTTAGGATACTCTTCGGGAGACCAACTGAGTCTTCTTCAAGAATAGTGGTATCATAAGAGCTTTGATCGAATTTTGGGGGCAAATCATTAATGTCTTTCACACGGATTCTAACTTTGGTGTGATTTTCACGTAAAGTGTCGGATGCGACCAGAGTTAGCTCATACTAGAGTAAGGGAACCGGAGTTCGGGACAACAAAAAACAAAATGCAAAATCAAAATAAATTCATGCGATAATTCGTGCAGAAATCATAATACTGTACAGTATATAATAAAATGTAATTAAAACAAATAATAAACAAAATTAAATCGGCATTCAATGGTGAACTCAATGGTGACAAACAGCAACAACAAGACATCATCACAAGTGAACAACTGATGGCAATGGATTGCAATGACCTGTAGGATACGTTTGGGAACGTGTCGGTCATCCTCTTCGGTGATCTGTGTCTCATACGTGGGCCGATCAAAAGTGGGCGGATTGTCGTTCACGTCTTTGATGTGAATGATTACTGTCGTGTAGTTCTCATTCAAGTTGTCGGACGCAACCAAACGCAGCTTATACTGCAATACGAGACAATACAACTCATACCTTACTTACGGTTCACGACATTTACAACCCAAACGGTCAACAAAATCAAAACCAAACAAAAGTCTTATAACAACAACTCATAGAAACAGTACCTCTTTGCGGGTTTCATAATCGAGAGGTCCGGCCACATATATGGCTCCCGTTTCGTTCTTCACAGCGAACGCTCCGCCCTGATTACCCCGGGTTATCTCATAACGTATTTTAGATGCTATGCAATAATAACATTATAAACACTCGCGAATCGCATCAAATGTTTGGCATGACTTACATTCATCCTTGTCTTTGGCGGTGACTGTGATCACTGTGTGCTGAATGTCTTCGTCTTCATTGACTTCTGCCTCATATAACTGTTGATCAAAATACGGCGGATTGTCGTTCTTATCGCCGATTCCTATTCGGATATATTTGGTCACAGAATTTGGTTCTTTGGGTTTCATATTAGGTCTGTCGGAAGGACTGCCATCCTCTGCGCGCACGAGTATAGCGTACGCCTGCTTCTCCTCCCTATCGAACTCGGCTTTCGTATAGATTTCTCCGGTTTCGCGATCTATTGAGAAGAACTTATCGCTTCCATCCTTGGGTTCGATTCCGTAATAGACTTTATTGTTTGGATACGTGCCGTCCCTATCGATGGCCTGCACTTGTGTTACTTTAGTGCCGGGAGGCATACCCTCGAGAACGGTCTCCTGTTCCCTCTCAATGAATAGGGGAATCTCGTCGTTCACGTCCTCCAACACTATATACACTGTGGCCTCAGAGGCCAACTGTTGTATACCGTTGTTCTCTACGCGCACCGTTAGGTTGTACTGCTGTATCTTCTCATAATCGAGTGGATAATTCACGTGAATGTCAGCCCATGTAATACCGTTGTCTAGTCTTTGACTTAAGTAAAAGCTGTCCCTTTTGTTGGTTTGTTCCGTTCCGCCTCTCATTAAAGAGTAGAAAACGGTTGGGTTATCGGGAATACCGGAGCGCGCTTTGATTGAAATCACTTTGCGTCCGACGTCCAAGTTTTCACGTATAGAAATGGGTCCGTAAACGGGTTGATCCCAAATCGGAGGATTGTTAGCCCGGTCCACCACATCAATCACTATTTCTACGGATGCTTTGTGTTGTGGATATCCATTGTCGTTAGCAACAGCTCTCAAGTGGTACTGATCCCTATCGAGTGGTCTCTTAAGCATAATCCAACCGGACTCTGGGTTTATAGCGAAATAGTCAATGTCTGAGCGCTCATTAGGAGCCGTTAGGTTGTAAGTAATGGCGCCGTTGTTGTCCGCGTCCTCGTCAGAGGCCGAGACTCGCAATATATTAGTGCCGATAGGAGTGTCTTGTTTGACATTCTCTTTATATTCTTGTCGATCAAAAAGCGGTGGATTGTCGTTGATATCAGTGATTTCAACCTATCGTTTCAAATTCAATGCTTTAAATATTGCATTTCCAGTAATACTTTAATTCTACTAAATTTAATACTGTATTATCAAATAACAACCTGGTTGTAATTTTCAATAAACATTTTTCTATACTTCTAAAGGATTGGTAATTTTATGATTCAAAACACTTTTCACGTATTATATCGGAAATATTGCTTTCAGATTAATATTGACAATAATAATCCTCTTATAGCTTATGAGACATTCATACAGTAGTCCAACACTTTCCTCTCAATCATCAATTTCCAAATCCCAATCCTATTGAAAGCATCCTTTTGCCCATTCACTCAACCATCCAAATCTCCCTCTCTCTCTCTCTCTCTCTCTCTCTCTCTACTCTGTATTGTCAAGAAGTTGTTGGTATTTCACAGATACAGTGTCCAAATAATTATCATTTATATCTCTTATACTCAATCATTATATAAATTTCAAGACCAGATATACAGTATAAGGTTCATCGTATTAATCAGTTCTATGATAGTATGATAGATCAATCTAATGATCACTTATTGTTGTCACTAATCCATAACATAGTTCACTATTAAAAACAATACAGTAGTTCTTGAATGGCACAATCAATATGTTTAACTATAAAACTTTTCATATCTCTAAATTTAGTCTAATTGAGATACATAAAAGTTAATAGATTTATAAATACAAAACTTCCCAACTTCAACTATTTTGTCACTGTACCTGTACTACAGTAATGACTGATGTTCAATGTTATAAATTTATTTTAGTTTTATGACATTAAAACTAAACGTTTATGCTATAAATTCATAATATATTATATGAAAAACTGAAAACAATTACAAGTATTGTGTTTCTAATTCCTAAATCATATCGCAATAATAATTTATCCGGACACATTTCAAAACATGGTTTTGAATGTATTTGATTTAATCCCAATATAATACTTATTTTATAGTTACTCTAAGAGTTATCAAAATTTATAACCATTTATGAGAAGACAATACAAATCTCTATGTTATCTAAAACTATATAAATCAATGGGAATGCGAACATACCTTAAAAGAACAGACGCCCTCCAGAGGAGGCGACCCCCTGTCGACAGCCTTGACGGTGACGCTGACGAACCTGCCGTCATCGCCCTCGCGATCAAACACTTTGTTGGTCTTTATCTCACCCGTCACTTCGTCCACAAGAAATTTGGTGCCCTTTTGGTTGG
>CAJPVJ010000567.1:0-23003 GCA_905397405.1 Oppiella nova
TTTATTCCCATTCCTATCCACACAATACCCTATTTGGTCCCAAATCTGCCTAAGTATTAAAGCGTGAAAACATTTTTCTCTCTCATTTGAAAATTAAAAATATGAGTTTCCCGTCATTTTCTATACCGCGAGTGCTGTTGTCTGTAATAACTCTTATATTATTGTATTTTTAGATTCAAAATAATTGCTCTGAAAATAACATCAAAAATGGTGAAAATATAATATAATATAGCATTCATAATAATATAACTCCAGAAAAAGTATTATTTGAGATCATATTATAGCAATCATTAGGGATCTTAAGCAGTATTTTATGCATTACTTTAGTTTTGTTTGTTTTTTCTCAAGTATTATAATCTCTTTACAAGAAATGGTAAAAATATTCATTCATTTTCTATTATAAGATAAAACTCGTGTTTTTTTCTTATGATTGCTATTAAAGACTTATTTTTATACTTTTTTCTTAAAATAATAGCTCATATTCTCTCTCTCTCTCTCTCTCTCTCTCTCTCTCTCTCGAAATGTTTGCAATAAGTGAAGCAAATCGTGTAATAATAATAACAATAATTTTAGTTAATTTACACGTCATTTGAATATTTGCAACGAAAAGAGATACTATTTATGTTTAAAAGTATTTTCCAAAAACTATTAAACATGACAAACGAGAATAATAATGTGAATATGCCAGTTCAAATTAAAAACAAAGAATTCATACTCAAAGAAATCATAATAAATAAAGAGTTTAATGACATTTGCAAAATTGTACTTTCATATTTCAATAAACATTTCATATGACATATAATTGGGAGACAAAAGCATAAATGAATAAATATTTTGATTAAATTTAAAACTCATTTCATGTTTAGTGTGGTTTGCGTTGACAGAGAATTGGCGTATTTGATATAAATAGCCGTAAAAATAATTATTTATTGATTAGAGACTATGGTTTTGATTTTGTCATTTCAAAACACTGTGTGTTTATGTATATTAGGCACTAAAATAACTCATTCACTGTCTATACTAGCGAATAGTGAGCCAAATATTTATCCAATTTAATAGCAGAGCTCCTCCTAAATTAGTTATTTAGTTATGCTCTTTATATATACCAGTCGTATAGCACTTGAATTACCGACAAAAATAAACAGTTGTTTTTAATCATCAAATATTGCATTTTCCGGCCCTTTCGTAAAACCCCCTTAAATGAGCGCCACTTTTATAATAGTATTTTCGGATCTAAATAATTAATGTTTAAAAATACGGCAAAATTCTTGACTCCATTCGCGTTGATATAAATTCTTATTGAAAATATAAACACAAAGAGTGAGTGAAAAAACAATTTTCTTTTCGCTTTTACTCTATATACTGGGTTCAAACTAATCGCACAAAAAGCGCACAGAAATTGTTTTTATTAAAACGACTGCCTTTTCGTGTAATTTTAAATCAAAAATTTATTTTTAGTACACAATTATTGTGCGATATCAACTCGGAATGACATTTTCATGTTTGTATTGTAAAAAGGTTTTGGCTTCAAAACACATACACACAGAAAGCATACAATTTCGTAGCATTTAAAGAGACAATTATTGCAGACAATAAAAATTATACTCAATTCGTGTCTATTTTCGGTCAGAATTGCATTTAAAACCCATTTTTGAATAAAACGCTGTGTTTTGTGTATAAAGATTTTTATTGTATTTGTCTCTAAAGCTAAATAATTATTGTAGTGATGCTGTAATATGAGTCCTTTATAATGAAGTACTCCGTCAAGTGCTGTCTGTCTCCCGAAAATCTCTCCCTTTCTATGTCTCTCTCACTCACTCTCTATCCCTATCTCTCTCTTTCTCTCGCAAAGAGCTGAACGAATGTCTCATTAAAATTCCGAAACTCCATTGCATTACATAACAGACAACACATAAAACATGAGTTAAGAGATCTCTCTCACTCACTCTCTATCCCTATCTCTCTCTTTCTCTCGCAAAGAGCTGAACGAATGTCTCATTAAAATTCCGAAACTCCATTGCATTACATAACAGACAACACATAAAACATGAGTTAAGAGAGGGAACGGTATTCAGACACATAATGCACAACAACTCCAACTCCTGGACAGTCAGTGAACAGCCTTTTAGGGGAAATACTAAGAGAGCACTGTTCCCATCGCTTCGGTCAATATGTAATGCAACGAATTAATTATTTAGCTCTTATATGGAGAGAGAGAGAGAGAGAGAGGGAGAGAGGGAGAGAGAGAGAGAGAGAGAGAGAGAGACTGTTTGCCAATTCCAAGCGTTGATCAGTAAATCAGATTCAGATTGTGTCTACGAATCAGTGTTTTTGAGTCATTCATAATAAGCACATTTCTGTGTGCACTCAGAATATCATGTTTTAGTCATCTCTTTATCCATAGATTTTTCAAATGCAAAGGACTGACAGTTATGTTAAGATTACAACTTATGGTTGGTTTGGCTGCTTATGGGTAGACCTTCAAGAAGTGCCGAAAACACATTCATCGTAAAAGTGACACTCATTACCGAAACTTATATTTACATAATTAAGTTATTTTCTTATATTATTTCATGCACTTTTTATTGCACTGCTTATCAGTATTGACTTATTTCTGTTGAAAAATAGGTATCTCTTTGTATGTCTCATCAATGGCTCAGTCGTCTCCCACTCCCACTCCCTTTCCACTTATCTATTGCTCGACTCTTTTTCTTATCATTTATTTGAGTTCATCGTAAGGTCTGCACACAAATGGAGAAAATCTAATATTATTTTATTATTCACTTTTATATTGCATTAGATTTTGTTATACAATAAACTTTACGACTCGTTATTATATCAAATAGTTTTTGAATTCAATTTTAGCCTTTTTTATGGTAAGATTTTTACTTAAAACGAGATAAAAATAAATAAATAAAAAATTACTTTCAATTCAATTTGAAAATGTATTTATTTACTGCTCATTCGTCAGATTATACTGTACTAGGTACTTCACCAAATAGATGACTTATTATTGAATCGATAGGCGACTAGATTATTGATCTTTATAATAGATATTATATTTTTAGTTTAAATGTTACAGACATAAAAACTTATCTTTAATATTATATAGAAAAATAAGATAAAAAGTAAAAAATATTTTCTATTACTTAACGGAATAACAAATAAAACTTTATATATATTTGTGGAAAACATTTATGTATATTATATGTGAACCATAACTATAACAACAATCTCTACCCGAAAATACCGTGTATTTCACTAAAATATAAATACAAATTTGTTTTTATAGTTCATACCAAAAATATATAACATTAAATTTTGTTTGCACTCTAAAATTTCTAACTTTTCTTATATTATAACTTATATTTTTGAAAATTGTTTAAAATATATTCCACTCGTGAACTATAGGACATAAAAAACTAAAAATATAATTCCCTTATCTTATGGCATATAAAGTATATTCATTCACAACATAAGTGTATCCAGAAGTGTATACAAAACAATAATGTATTCAAATAGATTTTACAGTATTATTCTTTATGTGTATTATATAAACAAATGTTTTCCAATTCTCTGTGTTATTCCGTGTTTTTCTTTCGGCTTTCAATACATAAACAGTAATTGAAATAAAGAAAAAATAAAATTCAAAAGCAATTCCCAGTAAACTCTATGAAGGCCTCAATTTAATAAATGTTGATCACAAGTGCACTACATTTGCAGACCTTTATTAGTATGGAATTTATTATTATTATTTAGCTTTCATTTCGAGATCCCATTCCACATCTGGAGTACAATACATACAATACAATCGTATGTGTTGTGTATAATGTCTGATAAAAACCACAAGATTTTTAGCTAATATTTATTATTTTCGTAAAACCTTTTTTCTCTTTGTTTTTTGCTAAACATTCATTTAACTTATTTTTTGCTAAAAGTTTATGATTGCATTGAATGCACAGTATATTAAGCCAGGCCCTCAATAAACATAATGAGTCCTGACTTTTCTCTTTCTGTCTCTTATTTTTTAATGACTTTATATTTAAATTATATTTTCTCTCATAAAATTCTGCCATTTTTTTCGTTTTTATTAAATTTATTATTTTCTCTACAATTCTATCAGGAATTGCATTGAGAAGTATCGGGTCGTCCGTCCGATAAACCAGAAAAAAAGTCTTAATTAATTAAAAGCATTTTGCAATCAAAGCGAACACTAAATTAATTAATTGTGTAATAAATTTAAGTATTTTTTCACTCATTCACGTCTGACTTATTATTGTATATGTGTTTTGGCCATAAAATTAGTGCACATATTCTGTGTATGCATTCAATTGATTCATTAATACCGGGAGAGAGAGAGAGATGTATATATATTTAATTTATGAATAGAGAGAGTATTGATTACATGTGTGAACACAAAAGACATTTGAATAATGAATTATAGCGATCACCAGAACCTGGAAAAACATTATATCGATTTGAGGGCCAATACACTGATCACTAATGTCTCGTATATATGGTATCTATTGATCACACGTTACACTCATTACTATCCGCCGACAAGAGAGACACAAATCCTTTCGAAACTATTTATTCGTTAAAAACTTATATTTAATTCATCGGAAACGTAAGAAAAATAGTTTTAATTAAAGGGATAAAGTTTTTTCCTTATGCCATGATTTGATTTGATTTTCATAAGAAAATTAGTGCTTTAATTCTCCATTGCATTCATTAGTACTCTTAATATTTATTTCTTAATTATTATTGAATGTAATCCTCACAAAAAGCACAAAAATGAATAATGATAGAAAAAAGCCATTTCTATACATATAATAGTGGGTAAGAAATACAGTGGAAATGTATTTTGTGCACTAATTCTTGAAGTAAATTAGTTTAGTGTTTATTATGAGAGAACTCGACATTAAGTATTCACCTGAGGAAAGGATAGGTATGTTTTCGTGCATTCATTACATTAGAGTGGATGAGAGGCACAGGGAGGGAGAGCTATGATTGTGAGCTATAGTTAGTCTATCGATCGTTTGCATTGCATCCGCACATCCAGACTATGATCTTCTCTCTATTTTCATCAGCACTGGTAGGTCTGCCACGAGAGAGAGAGAGAGAGAGAGAGAGAGAGACTATGGAAGTTTGTTTTGACCGTTTCGGGCACTAAAATAAATGGCAAAATGAAAAATACTTGAAATAAATGGTAATTGAATTAAGTATTTATGGGGCAAACGATATCTCGAGTGCCCTATCGTTAGACATCTAAACCAAAAATGAGTTTTTATGTGGTATTTCAGTGTCTGTGATGAATGGGTGGCTACGGGTTAAGTGGTCTTCGCACCAGTTTCTGGGCTCAAAATATTTATATTTATGTTTATGTATTCATACTTTGAATTCTTATTAAATTAAAAAGTTTTTATTTATTACACAATTTCTTTTCCTTTGATAATAATTTTAAAATATGAAATACATTATGAGATAAATATAAACTATTCTTATAATGCTATACGCGATAAGGGTTTGGCATAAAATTTTCCAGACCATAGATTATACAAGAAGTTATGAG
Source organism: Oppiella nova (assembly GCA_905397405.1). Classification (NCBI taxonomy): domain Eukaryota; kingdom Metazoa; phylum Arthropoda; class Arachnida; order Sarcoptiformes; family Oppiidae; genus Oppiella; species Oppiella nova. The sequence goes on from CAJPVJ010000567.1 coordinate 5,573, forward strand.
ATGGTTATCCTAGAGATTTATATCATAATCATCTCCCGGTGCTCTCATACACAACCACTTTGCAAGTTATGTAACCGACTCGCAGGTGCCGTCTATAGTCGCAAAGTTAGACAACTTTTAGGATATTATTTGTTAAGAAAAAGTTTTATAAATTATATTTTAATTATAAAGTATAGTGCTAATTAATCTTAATTAAATTTTAATTGAATTTTTAATTAGCATTTTCATAAAATCTTTTTATTATACATGCTAATTTTGCAGCATTTTAATTAAATTTCAATTAATTCATATTATATAATATTCATATGTAATAAGTATAAAAATTAAATAATTTATTTAAGTTTTAAATAAAAAATTAAGATTTATATATCATATTTATGCTAAATATAAATTAAACTCAATCTTTTTCAGTACAACTTGTTTCAAGAATTTTAAAACAATTATATTAATATTTTAAAGTGCAATATATTTAACATATTTATGTTTTTGCTAAACGTTTGATTTATTAGTCTATAATTATTAGGAGATATTTAATAATAGTTTCCTTTAAAAATAGTCACTCAAAACCCTATTACTAAAACAAGTATTTTGTAAATTATTTGTTACTTTTTTCTGCATTCAATACAACATTCATTTGTGTCAATCTATTTGATAGATAATAATCATATGAAAGGGCAATAAAATGCAGATTTACTGCATATTTAATTGATTGCATTTTGCAGTCTTTAAGGGCTTATTATCCAATCATTGCTAACAAACACAGTGTTTGTCTTAAAATACTTATCATTTATTGCAATCGATTGAAACGAAAAATTAAAACAAAACACTAAAACATTTAATTGAATAACAAATCAAATGATAGCGAAATTGTTAGACAACCGATAAATAGAAACAAAAGGAAAATATGTTTTAATCGTTTGAAATGGCATTTTATGAAATGAAAAAAGTTTTTCAAACAATTATTGCGATATTTACATGAGATATAAACTCCAATAAAATTACGGACAACGCCTTTAAAATGCATTTAAATTGATTGAAAATTATTTTTACCCGAAATTATGAAATATGTGTCAAGCATTGTGTCGATATGTCTAGACTTATGTCCGAAAAACTACTCGCAATTCAAAGTCTGAAAATAGTTTCCCATTTAATTGATCGGCATTTGATTAATAAGGGAGAAACGCCTAATAGTTATCGCATTCATAGCTAGCATATGATAAGTGAGTTATAATTTTCTACATAATTAATAGGTTTAATAAAACTTTTTTTTTGTTCAACGCATGAATTATACAATGATTTTCTCTCGGAGTCACTCCTATTCGCCATTATAAATATAAATATAAGTATATATTTAAGAAAATAATTTATTTGTTGGTAATAATAACTGGGAGAATTACATTTTTTCAAAAGGATTAATGATTTCTCTCACCCCTTCACATATAAAACATACGCCAAAAAAGTGATAAAACTTTTTTTTCTTGTTTTTTGTTTCATTAAATCAGTTCACGAAAAGAGTTGTTAAGTATTTCTGTCGGGAATGCCTTTAATTGAGAGAAAAGTATTTTCGCGAAATTATAATAATATGAGTTTCGGTTTAAAACTTAACATAACAAACAAAAATCGCACAAAAGGTTTAAACACACACAACACATTGGTTTTGATTAATGAGTATTTTAAACCTTAAAACAACTTAAGTCTTAATTAAATACAACTTTCAGTGAAAGTAGTGCTAAAAGGAAACACAATAAACACAAACAAAACGAAAAAAATGTCTTAAAAGCCAACGAAAAAAGTCTTAATTTTCTCGAAAACAACAAAAGTTTTTGTTTCGCATAAGAAATTGAAGTCATTTTCTTGTATCGCTTTAATTGTCAACTAATGACTGCAATTAATACTGGATTGTCATTGAAAATAGCGTTTCACTTGTATTAGCCCGAGATAAAGATAAGGGGAAAGGGAGGGATAGGACTAAAAGCCTTACATATAATGCCAAACTCGGAGAACCTAATTGATTACACGAGACTTAATTCACTCAATAATCTGTTTCTATAATTATAAGCAAAAAACGGTTCATTCAATACAATAGAGACAAATACAATAGCATTCATACAGGTTTAGCGTAGACTACAAGTGCTGCCTATTATACTATTCGTACCGCAAAATCAATTAAAATACTAATTATTAGTTTCAAAAATGAATGTCTCAATTCAATAAAAATTTTATTTCAATATTTTATTATTTCTGATATTCAATGCAATACTAATTAGCCGTCACTTTGAGTGCAAAGACTTTTTAATGGTTTAGTTCTGTGACGAGATTTACTTTTTTTGTAATTAATTAGACTTCCGATGAATTCATTCACTAAATGACATGAATTAAATGCAATACTAATTAGCCGTCACTTTGAGTGCAAAGACTTTTTAATGGTTTAGTTCTGTGACGAGATTTACTTTTTTTGTAATTAATTAGACTTCCGATGAATTCATTCACTAAATGACATGAATTTAATGTAAAGTGTATTTTAATGAATCATTATTTGCTATGATTTTGAGTCTCATATGCAAATCCCAGGCATTTTGGTTCACATTTGTTCCCTTCCATTGAGTCTATGCCCTAATAATAATGGTTTACACAAAAGGGTTGGTTATGTTTTTGGACGACTAATCTCTTGATCATTTTTGTCTATACTTTTACATTACAATGAATGCTCTTTTTAAAGCCTATTGTGTGTCACACGTGTCTAATAAGCCTTTCCCTCCGTCGGTCTAATCCCTTGCCAACCCTTTTTGATATTAAAATGTTTCAAAAGTTTTGATTACATGCCGTACGCAAGTGACTCAACTCAAGAAGTTATCCATTATTTCTAATCCATTATATAAACTATAATATCATGTCGTGTGAGAGACTAAAGGTTTACAACTCATGAATATAAAAAAGTTTTGATTACATGCCGTACGCAAGTGACTCAACTCAAGAAGTTATCCATTATTTCTAATCCATTATATAAACTATAATATCATGTCGTGTGAGAGACTAAAGGTTTACAACTCATGAATATATGCTATAATTCGTGACATTCTGTAGATATTCTGTGAACTAACTTATCAACAGATTCTTAGTTTTGGTAGATATTAGTGTCACTATAAATATCTCAGTTTTAAAAGTTTTATCATATTTTCACAATTACCATAATTGTAATATAATTAATTAATTATTTATTATCTATTTATATTATATATTAGATATTCACTGTATGCAATTTATAATTTACTCAAGATTGATAGATATTTACACAATAATTTGTTTACAAAATAGCTTAAATTAGCATTTAATAAACAATTGAGATTTATGGCAATTCTGTATAGTGAACTAAATATTATTGCTAATTTATTATGGATTCGTATAATTAATAACTATTTCATATATAAATTATTATTTTAATCTATCTAATTATTTTACATATAAGTATCATTGCAATTAATATATCTAAGGTTATTATACGGTAATCATGATAGAAAGCCTTGTTTTAAAATTTTTAAATAATAAATAAGACATTAATATAAATAAGCAAACTAAGTGAAACTTGAGAAATAGTGAAAATCTCATTAAAAAGTAATTAATTATTTTAAAAATATATCTACAAATCTGAAATTGATATTATCTTTTAATATATTTATGGAATAATTAAATATAAAATCAATATTATTTAATTAGAAAAAATAAATTGAATTTCTTATATTTTAAATTGAATTTATTAATAATATTATTTTTTAAATTTATACTGAATTAATTTTATCTAGAATAAAAACAAGTATTAAAATTAACATGAATGCATACAGATGGTTTATTAATAGTAATAATTATTTTAATAGTAAATAGTTTGATAGTACAGAATTTTATCCGAGTAATACATTTGTGTTTAATAAGAAATACATTGTTTATCATAAATAAGGTTGTTAGTCATGTATTGTAAAAAGAATTTACATCATCGTTGTATATTAATTTTACGATTAAATTTTGTAATTAAGTTTAAATCGTCAAGTATTTTAATACAACTGAAACCAAATGTTTGGGTCCACAGAATCCTATGAATAATGAATTTAACACTAATTGAAAATATTTTTGCATAAATAGGCCCACATTTGCTGGCGAGATATCATAATAATTTTATTCACTTTGAATTAATTTTGTCTATATTTAATAGCCACTACACTATTGGTCAATAATTATGAGCCGCTATTTGTTGAGTGCTTTTGCTATCATACTAGTACTGACCGTCAGTGTCCAGGGAAAGGCGATTAACAAGCGTTGCAGTCAGGCCGGGGATATCGATAAAAGATGCAGTCAAGAGGGTGAGACTACCGAGTGGGGTTTTTTTAAAGTGGGGGTTTTTTAAAGTGGGGGTTTTTTAGTCACAATTTTCAAAATAATAATTATTTAGTAGTGGAATAAGATATTTAATTTGAGTGTGTGTAATACTGTAAGTTGCACATTAAATAAAATTATATTGTGTCAAATAAAAAGTAATTTATCCAGTTTGCTATTATTAAAATTTTCATTGATGTAGTTGGTAATTTAATTAATTTATCCTAAAAGTGGGTCAATAACCATTATAAAAAAATTATGTTACCAGGGAATAAAATTGTTAATTATAAAAATTTTGCGAATTTTAATTAATAAACAATATGTACTTTATTAAACACATATTATTACACTAAAATAGTTAAAAGTTTATTTAATTTAATTATTAAATTATATTATAACATAACTAGTAAACATGTAATTGCCAGAATAATAAATTTGCAAAATATTACACACAAAATAAATTATTATTATAAATAAATTAATAGCGTAAATATTTTTACTCATACTTTTCAATGTCAACCTCAACATCATCGTAAATCTTTTGCAACCACAGCCTTTTACTATCATCTTTTTCAAATTTCAATTTGATCTTGACACTAGCCCGTAGCTGTTTCAGTAAGGCTAGTCTAGCATCTAAATACGAGGCGTAGGGGTATATATAGGACAGGTAGCTATCCGAAACCTTAACAGTGTATTCATTTTCAAACAGGTAGGACATGGCTGCTCGTAACGGTAATATCCTAGATAGCCTACGTAAAATCATTTGAAATGTATTTAAATTAGGTGCGTTATTAGCACGGTCAATTAACTGTTGATCGGAAACATCTGGGGGCCGTCGGATACCTTGTTGAAAAGGTATCAGGGACAATAATAACCTTTCTAGCTGGATCATTTGATAGGCAATGGGATATTTATTAAGACGTTTGATGATGGACATTTCGGAATTAGTATCAGGGAATTGCACGGAGTACCTAGGTGTTGTTGTATCTGGGTCACTTGTAGTCGGTGTTTCAGTAGTTTCTGGTGAGCTTGCTGATTCCGTGGTAGTTGAGCTAGGTAACTCAGTAGTTATACTTGTGGTTGTGGTAGTACCAGTGGTGGTGATATTGGTACTTGCTTGTGAAAATATGTTTAGGTAATTGAGGTAGCTACCTAATTGTGGTTTGATGTAGCTATTTAATTGGGGTTTAAAGTAGCTACTTAATTGGGGTTCTAGATAAGTTAACAAATAAAATAATTAACAAGTATAATCAATATTAATGTATACTTACTACTGAATACAAAATTAAAGTTCATAGGTGATTCTGTGTCAGTTGAGCTAGGTAGCTCAGTAGTGGTACTTGTGGTGGTGGTATTGGTACTTTGTGAAAATATGTTTAGGTAATTGAGGTAGCTACTTAATTGGGGTTCTAGATAATTTGACCATTAAAATAATTAGCATGTATAATTAATACTAATGTCACATTAATGTATACTTACTATTGATTACAAAATTAAAGTTTATACTAATTATGCAAATTATTAACAACTTAACTTAATAATTAATTTACTAGTAGCCATTATAAATACTTAACAATTTTAAAATATTGTGTTTAATTACGCCATGTTTATTTGTAATTATAATTTTTGAGCGCCATATGTATTACAATATTTATAAATAATTAAATACCAATACAATATACAGTAGTTTACTATTGTACAATGAATATGATCAGGAAAATACTGACAATGGTTTATTCCAACATGTATCTGTAATATATTACATTTTACTAGTTATATTATTTAAGTCAAACTATTTTACTTTTTAAAATAAGCGCGTATAATGAAAACGCCATGAACCTACTGGACTATTTTGAAAACAAGTATAGTGACTATTTAGACGTGAACATCATGGCAAAATCGCTTACCCTCCAGTACATACGCAACTTTAATTGGCCACCACCTCCCTGTGCTTTTATTTCATATAAATTGTTTGCTCATTTTATATTATTTTGTAAAAGTATATATTCTTAACTTTTCAGTATTGTTAATTATTTTAATTATGTTTTAAATATTTGATATATTTTATTAATTTGTATTAGATAGCATCTCTTATGATACTTTTGTGGTATAAGGGGTGCGAATTTAATTTAATTAATAAAGATCAATTTTAAATTTTATAAAATAAGTACATACGCTACTATTACAAGTTTTGCAAAACACCAGCTGACCATGCACGATTTAGCGGTTTTCTCAAGCAACTCAATGCTAAACGCCATGAAACTGCCCTGATCAGACAGACAGTTGCAAATGCCTTGGCCGCCTTACCCTCCGCCATAACACCGGATACAACAGCTTTAGTATCATGGTAATTTACTATACTATAAATATAATTATATTAAAATATTATTAATATTTACTTCCTGTGTAATTTATATAAACTCTGAAATATTTTTAAAAATTTAGGTTTATTTACATTAATATTAAGGTATTTGAAATTAATTATTATATAGAAACGCTATTTTAGTAATTAATAGATAGTAATAAATTAGTTAAAAATATTAGTTATGTAAATAAATATAAATTACGATATTAAAAGCATTTTAGAGTTTATATAAATTGTATACTTAATAAAAATTACTACTATTTTAATTTAAGTGTATGGTTATAGTTTAAATTAATAAATTTGGAAAAACCTGGGTCAATTAGATAAAAGTCAAATTTACAAAATTAATTTATTCTAATGAGCAATTTGCATGCTACCTAAAGTTACCACTACAAGTACCGCGAGAATTTGGCCGAGGTGTTTAATGGCAACCCACTATATCCGATTGTCAAGGACTTTTTTGGCAGCTTTCAAGACATAGTCAGTGGATACGCCGACCATCACATGAATATGACCAAGATCATCGACTGCAGCCTGGACAAATTTAAAGCGACCACGTGCTCCGAGCCACATCAATCGTTCATGTTCATTTTTGTCGATTATTGGGACAGGGCACTGGGATTAAAGCAATAAGTTAATATTGTCTACTAGTTAAAAAATATTTAAAACAATAATTATAATTATTGTATGTCAATTTGTTATTTTTAAATAATAATACAGTTTTATTCATTTCATAGTTGTTTGTATTAATTTATTTATGTAATAAATATTATTTTTGTTTAAACATTTAATGCGGAATATTAAATGTAAAATGTATTATTGTATGTAATTTATATGTTGTTAATAACAAACTGTAAGATTGTTAAATTTGGCTAACTATGTAATCCAATCATATACAATTAATTGTATACTGGATCTTTTCTGTCATAATTTTATTAAAATAATTCCCTTATTATTTTTAATAATTATAACTAGTTTATAATAAAAATAATTAAAATAATAACAAATATTTAATTTAATTCCTGATCACGTTATGGCAGCACATATAACGACAGTCTCTCATTGAGATATTATATATGGCACAAACTTGATCTGGATAAAAAAGCATGAAAACAGTATGGATATTGAGAACATGTTAAGCAATGTGGTGGTAGACCTCCTCCACTACCAGTACTTCCAAAACAATCCCGGCGCCGGGCGATCAACGTATTCATAGCCTTCAATAGCATACTCATGGGGGCGACTGGTGTTAGGGAGGGCACCCTCAACGCCCTACACGCCTAATGTATGCCCGACGCTATGCCCAATATAGCGCAGTTAGCATGGTAAGTTTGAATATTTTGAATAATTAGTTTGTTAATGTTAAATACTATAAATGCTTGATTATTAGTTTAGTTATGCAAGATTTTTAATTATCAATAATTTAATACTATTTATTAAATATTAAATATTGTAGTATTAAATCTAGGTTAATAAATCTTTAATTAGTGATATTTTAACATTTTGCTTAATAAAAGTGAAAATTAAAATCTATTATTGGGCGTTTCCAATTTTAATATAATTTAATGACTACTGTATATAAACTTGAATTAAATTTTAATTTACTGTTTGTTTTCTACAAAATAAATAGATTTCATCGCAATTATTGGAAAAAGTTACCCGATTTTTATAAGAAAAGTAAAGTGTACCCGGTAATTAATAAAAACATGCATACTTTCCAACACATTATCAAGCCTTACATGAAGTACTACATGAATATCACCATGAACAATTACTGCGATTTTGACCAGTTTAAAATATCACCCCCAATGTTTAATGAGAATCTTTTTGAAATGGCATTTTTGGGTGCCCTGGATAAATTCTTAATAAAATGGTCCAGGTTCAACATTAGTATATTTAATTTATGTTTAATGCAACATGATCTAGTGTAATTTTGTATAGATATTAGTTTAAATTAATTATATTAAAATTAAGTTGTTGCTATTTTGTTTAAATTGAATGCAAATGAACTGTAACTTATTTTGTATATTTAATTTACTAAAATGTTTAAAATTTAATAAATTTGGTGATTTAAAATTCAATACAAACTATTCAATAAATTTAAAATTTTGTTTAATTTATCAATTTCAATTAATAATAGAAATTTTGGTTTTTCCATAATAATAAATTTAATTTAATTTTTTGGTTATTTAAAACAAAGCATTTACCAAACAATTAAAAAATATAAATTAAAAACAAAACATAAAATTAAAATTATTTTATCAGTTAATAATATTTTATAGAAATAACATAACTCATCATAAATATTATTTATTATTATCACATTAGATTGTAAAAATAATATTATAGTTATAAAGTTGCTATCAGATTGTATATTAAATATATGCAATCCTATCTAAATTTAGTAATATTTCAGATCCAACTGTGTATTAACCTCAGACCGCAGGGACAACCTGTGGACATGTATGGCATTTATAGTACAATACATTATACCGTCAAATCAAATAGCTTATAAAATTGTATATTAGACAAATAATTTTAAAAGTAATTATCAATCGTACCTCTATTAATATTATATTGATCAAAAAAAATAATTTTTTGTTAAATCAGCTATCTACAATAAATTATTAAATATACAGAAAATGTACAAAATAAATAAACTAAAAATATTTTCGCTAAAATCACTTGACATAGAGGTTTGAGTGTATAACTGGCCTCAGGCTATAACAGTTAAACACAGGATACCTGTGCCTATGGTGTCGACGCTTTCCTTAAAACACAACAACAAGTCTTTTATGAAACGGAAAAATACATATAAATAGTGGGAAAGACTGGTTCCATATGTTCATAACCTTAGGGGCCATACATATTAGGCCATACCATTTGGGCTGCCAGTGCTCACCAGTGTGTAGACCCGTGTATTAACTGTCACCCATACCTGCCATAACGGACTGGTAGGCTGTAGGCATGGCTATACATGTCGTGTAACTGTATATTAAGAGTAAAACCTTTTTTATGTTTTTAATGTTTAACTCATATTTTGTGTCACTTTTTATCGGAGTTTGAAATAATTTCTTAATTATAATTTGTGTTTTAAAAAGTATTTTAATTATTTTTTATCTAGTTAATTTAGCTTATTAACTAATGTTGTGTTAATAAAAACTATTTTTATTTTTACTATTTATATAAAACATGATTAACACGTGATCGCAAAATAGTGTACAATATTTTATTATAATGTAATAAGTATTTGCGTGTTAAATGTACTAGTTACTTATCGTAATAACTAAATTGTGTGAATAGTGTACATCTCGTAACTAATATTACTGTATAACGTGCCAATAAAAATACCCCGGGGAATTTTTCATAAAATTATTCAATATAATAAAATCAAAAATAATACAAAAATTCGTGTTTTATTTTCCCATTGAATTATGTGTTAAAATCAACATTTGGTTTATGTGTTAATACTATTGAACTCTTTCGGTGAATAAATTTATTTATTATTTTTATTCAAACATATTTGTGTCGATTATTATTATTGTGTATGGATTATCGTGACTTACCTATCAATATATTATTTTTAATAGTGTTTTACAAATTATAATAACTATATTGTGTTTTTGTTTGTAATACACTATTCATTTGGATTTATATTATACTTTACAAAAAAAACTATTGTATGGATTGATTGAATAGTGAATATTTGGTTTTGAAATTGGATTTTTCAAGGATTATAAACTTTTTTGGAAAATTGCTTTTAAAATATTTTCCAATATGAACTATAATGGTAAGTTATGTTTAAAATACACCATGTCTAGACCTTTGACCAAATTTATTTTTAAAAATACAAAGTTATTAATTTCTATAATATTTGTTATAGTATACAGTTCATGTAATTAGTAATCTACATGCACTTTTTATTTATTTCACAAATAATTGTTGAAGTAAATAAAATTATAATTTAATTGCAAGCAAATGTATTATATTTTACTAGCATTAAATATTAACTGACCATAATTACATTAAACATTATTTATAAAAATTATATTAGTTTGAAACAAAATAGATTTATTAATTTCTAAAGTGTCCAGATAAAAACAGACAGCGGTGACGGACCCCATTAATAAAAGTGAAACTATTTATTTATAATATAAAATAAAATTTTAAATAATTTTTACAGTTTCAAAATATTAACGTAGAAATAAATAATATATTATAGTGAATTTTAGTTTAATAATTTTTATTTTTCGAAATGTATTAAATCATTCAAAAATATTTTGATTGTTTTATATATAAATAAATTATAAGTATAATGTATTTATTTTTTATTTGTTTTTCAAACTAAGATTTTTAAGCAAAATAATTGGCTATAATATCACATAAATATTTGCTATTTAACACAAGGCTTAACCGATTATAAGGGAAAATATTTTTATAAATTGTCTGTAAATTTAGGTGAAGTGTATATCCAGTAGTAATCAAAATATAGATTATTTAACAAATTTTAAAATGTAATCATTTAAAAAAATATTATTTATAAATACTTAATCATAGGTAGGAATTTTGCTATAAATTATACGACATAAATGACAAGATTTACCTTGATTCTTGTAGACATGTTTATATAAATATTTGATTTTGAATGAATTAATTAGCTTAACATAAATTAAATATTTAGCTTACATAATTCTCATAAATATTTGATCATGCATAATATTAAAGCAAATATTTTATATTTTGTTTATTTTAAATCTAATTTTAAAAATAAATCAACTCGGTAAGCTATGCAAGTTAATAGTAAATTGAAATGTATCAATTTTTATTAAAATGTAAAAATTTTTAGTAATGCAAAATAATGCACATAGCTAGCTTACGTAAAATATAATATTTATATTACTATAACACAGTGATCATAATAAACACAATAAGTGTAAACCAGAAAAAAAGAATAATTTTATAAAAATGAAAAACTTGTTTATTATTGTTATTACGATTTCAATTCCGTATATATTCAGCATGTAACAATAATAGAGTCACACAATTAAACATAATTGAGTGTGGTATTTTACACAGTCGAGAAAGTAAAATACCATTATTTCCCATAACATTTAATGATTATAATAATGCAGTATATACAGTATATATACACTAATGACAATTGCATGATAATCATAATAATGCCACTTTATTTATAGTATAGTAAAAAGTTTTATATTAAAAAAATACATTTTATTTATAAATGTAAAACCAAATGATAATAATAGTAGAAATATCTATTATTATATTTTTTTGTGAAAATATATTTTTATGCGGTTATGCGGTATTTCTTTATTTTTAACACATAATTATGAAAATAAAATGAAAAATCTCTATTGTATTGTGTAAGTCACATAAATAGACCACTGAATTACTGGTTATCATAGCTTGTAGAAATAAACTTGGTTAAAAGTTTATGCTTAGCTTAATCGTATCAAATGATTTACTGCTAGTTTTATTAAAATTACAAAATTAACAAACTTAAACTTGTATCCATGTATATTTATTTTTAGTTATCCTTATGAGTATAATAATAATTTTATTTTAATTACAGTTTTACTATTAAACTATTTGGTATATGTTTAATGTATATTATTTTGGCAATATTATCATTGTCCTTTTAAGTGATATTTTTGTGAATTAATGTATTATAATTAAGTTTACAGAAACCTACACTTTAAAACATTATAATTATTTATTAATTTAAATAAATAAAATTAAAAATTTAAAATCAATGTCGGAAGCCAATAATATAATATAAATATATTTTTACAATATTTAATGATAAAATTATTTTAAATTACAGTTTTTAAAATCAATATAAAATTCACCATAAATAGCCAAATAGCCAAATATGCGTATACTTAGAAATTAAATAATCTACCCAGTTTGTTATCAACTATTTATCCATTATAATGCAAATTCACATTTTGCACGTTTACTAAAAACACAGCATATTATTGAATATCTTATTAAAAAAAGGTTTGGCACGTTCATACATTTTATTAACCATACATACCGAAAAAAACTCCAGGTGCCCATACCATTAAAATACATAGCGGAGAGGTAGCTATAGTTATTTTCTTTAATGTATAACTAATACATTGAGATAAGAGGGCATACCTTTCCACGAGGCATACCTGTGCGCTCCTTAACTAACTCGTCTGACGGGTTATATTATATTAGAAAATAGTTTTCATTATATTTTTATTATACATACATAGAGTCTCTCTCTCTCTCTCTCTCTCTCTCTCTCTCTAAGAGAGTATGTATTTCTCACACAAAATCGTTTGCCTTATTATACAACCCAATGGTGTCTAACCTATCGGTGCGTTTCAATACTACACTCACAGCACACACACAGCACTGGTATTCAATACATGCGAGTGAATAGTATTGTATAATAAATAAAACAAAATAAATATCTCTATTCACATGTGAACAGCCCTTCCCAGTCTCACAACACTTTTTACCCTATGCCCAGACATTTCATAATACCTGTGCGATTGAGTTTAAAAAGGGGATAGGTTGCTTATTTAAATATACTTGTGCATAAAAAAGTGTGTAGACTTTGAAAATCAAATACCTAGTAATCAAGGTGATTTTATAGTGTAAATACCGATATAATATAATTATATAAACTACTTTATTCGTGTATGATAATTTTTTTGAAAAAGTTTTGTGTAGATTATAAATATTTTAAAAATATTTTTGAATTAATAGTAAAACAATATTTTTATCATTTGTTTTGTGAATCACGTGCTTGTGTTAAAATTATTTTACTAAATACTTTTACCTGGATTATAAATTATATTTAATATTGGATTAATTGCCAACAAATATACAACATTGAAAAAGTAATTATATTTTATATTAATTATTATATTATACAAAAATCCCATTATTTAATGCTATATCATAGCAAACCACTAAATAGTATATAAAAAATATTTATTAAAATATTTATATATCGGAAGTGAACTGAAAATATAAAACTATTTAATATGCAATTTATATGCAAAATATTTTTATTATACTATACATAGCTATCGTAAATATTTGTTATTTCCAGGCACCAGGTACATTATACCGGGTGTACACTGTATATGTAAATGACCTTAAGATTTGAGTTTAAAAAATAGCATTTTTTTGATATTTTTTACGTTGACTTCAGTGAAGAGATATTTATACCAAAAAAGAGCAAAAAATAAATTTGAAAATAATTTATGTGTATTTCAAAGGCAATTATTTTTTGCTTGTTGTTTTCTAGTCACTAAAAAATAGCAAATTATTTTTTGTACCCAAAAATGTCTGATTGGTATATATTTAAAGTTATGAATTTAAATTGCATAATTATAGCAATGTATAATATTATTTGAATATATACATGCACCCATACAATATGTATATTAGATAGGTAAATTTGGCTAATTACTAGTTTCGTATTTAAATTAATTTAAAAGTGTTTTCAAAAGGTTTGTGTAAAATAAATATAATATTATAAAAATGATTTGCATTTCAAAGACTGTACTCGATATGTGAGATAAACTTTATTTTGTTAGACAATTGAAATGTAATGTGTATTCAATTGTATTGTCTCTACGATATTATTATAAGTTTTTAATATACAGTCTCTCATATTGTATGTGTTTTTTATGTTTAAGAAAATAATAATAGACTCGTATGTATGGCTCGGGTATATAAACGCAAAAATCTCATCAATCATAATCATAAATGTTTGAAAAACAATCAGGCTAATTAAGGTCCCTCACTCATTAAATGATTGTATGTACACTATACGGCTAAATGAACTCATTTTTAAAATAATTATTTTTACATATTATATGCCTATAGTGTACTAATATTTTATATTATTATTTTAAAAGTTATTGTACTCTGGACATAAATAATACAAAACGTTTATACATTAATTATTGGTTATTGACATAGGCAGATTTAGGCAAACAATTTATATAATAATAATAAATTATTATCTTATTTATTAATATTGGTTATATTTTATGTTTATGTGTGTGTGCACTCAATTTTAAAATATACTAGTTCATTGTATCGATATTAATGCCATTATTTTTTACGAGTTTGATATACAAGTGAATGGCATTTAAAGGACTTTAGGGTTTTTAATTGACTTTCAATTGTATTGTTTTTATGAAAAATAAAAATATTGTATAAATTTATTTTATATAATAATGTGTGTAATAGCTCTTTCAAACACATTGTGTAACATACAGCCCAACCCCTGTTTAAGGCGGTGCTCTACTCTCTTTCTCTCTCTCTGATATGTAAAACACTTGTGTTGAGTGAATATGTAGAGCACCGCCTAAAACAGGGGTTGGGCTGTATGTTACACAATGTGTTTGAAAAAGCTATTATTATTTGATCATGATAACTAATAGTTTAAATACATAATTGATGATAGGATAATATATTTAAAAATCAGTGTTCAAATATTTACATAATATTTCAGCTAGATATATTTTATATATTAAGCCCCACACTACCTGTGCTTATAGTGGTTATCCCTTATAATATACAGTATATTACTTAATAGTATTTATACGTATATCTCGTATAATCTATGGTTTTATTTCTCAAAGACAATGAAAAATATTTTTGAGCTTTTAATCCGTAAAATGTCCTTAAATTTCGCAAAACTTTTTTAATAATAATAATAAAATATTTTACTAAAAGTTTTGGTGAAACAAAAAGTTTATTGTATTTCGCATTCAAATGAAAATAAAAACATTTATTTATTTTGTGTTTATGTTTATTATATCGTATATAATATATAATTATAGTGTGTATGGCATATAAAACAAACACATACAAAATAATGTCAAATAAAATATTTTAATTATACATAGGCATTTATTTATAAAAATGTTTTTGTGGGACAGGCGTATATTTCAATGATAGACAGGTTCAGTAGGTATGGCCTGACATCACATGTCGTACACGATTATCTACTGACTTATTATTTAATTAAAAAAATATTTTTTCGTATAAATTAAAAAATTGTTTTTGTTTTTCATATTTCAATGCATTTACACCTTATGTGTCATTACGTGTTATCAGTTGATTGTATTCATTACTACCACACGTTGTAGTGTATGTGAAAATACGGTACATTTTATATACATACGCCCTGGTATTACATCATATTAGGTTTATATTAATTATTTAAAATGTGCATATTATTTTGTAGTATGGTAATAAAAAATATTATTAATGTTTTTGCATTTATATATGGTTAGGTATCATGGCGTAATTAACCCACAGATTATACACATAAATGGTTACAATATAAAAACTATTAATTATGTTATTTATGAGTAAAATAATTTATATATGTAAACTAGCATGGTGCTTGAGAAGATTTATGTAATTTTTGTATATTAAATCAAAAATTTATTTAAGTAAATATCTATTAACCTCCAGTAGGTGTTGCCAACATTTTGATAAAATAATTATTTATTTTAGTAATCAATAATTTATACACTAAATTACAGTTTAGATAAAAAAATAAAAAAATAGTTTAAATATAACATAAAATAATAATTTTAAAATATTTAAACTAAATATATTTATAAACTTTAGACAGTCATTGCAATTAGCTTGTAACAAAAAATATAACTAAAAACGGATTTATATTTTAGTTTTAGTCGGAAAGTTATAATCAAAAAACTTATAATCTATGCATGAATTGAGTGTAGAAATGACATGTCGTATATAAAAATAATTACCAAAAATTTGTGTCTCTCTTAAAATAAAAATATAACTTATTTTTAGTTCAAACCCTAAATTATAACATAAATTTTGAAGTAGTTTTTGAGCTCAAAGTTATATAACATCTTAAAAACCTATTGATTATAATCTGTGGAGAGAGAGACTCAAGTAATAAGCGACTCATCTCTCTCTCTCTCTCTCTCTCTCTCTCTCTCTATATATCATAGCAAACCACTAAATAGTATATAAAAAATATTTATTAAAATATTTATATATCGGAAGTGAACTGAAAATATAAAACTATTTAATAAGCAATTTATATGCAAAATATTTTTATCATACTATACATAGCAATCGTAAATATTTGCTATTACTAGACACCAGGTACATTATACCGGGTGTACACTGTATATGTAAATGACCTTAAGATTTGAGTTTAAAAAATAGCATTTTTTTCGGATATTTTTTACGTCGACTTCAGTGAAGAGATATTTATACCAAAAAAGAGCAAAAAATAAATTTGAAAATAATTTATGTGTATTTCAAAGGCAATTATTTTTTGCTTGTTGTTTTCTAGTCACTAAAAAATAAATTATTTTTTGTACCCAAAAATGTCTGATTGGTATATATTTAAAGTTATGAATTTAAATTGCATAATTATAGCTATATATAATATTATTTGAATATATACATGCACCCATACAATATGTATATTAGATAGGTAAATTTGGCTAATTACTAGTTTCGTATTTAAATTAATTTAAAAGTGTTTTCAAAAGGTTTGTGTGAAATAAATATAATATTATAAAAATGATTTGCATTTCAAAGACTGTACTCGATATGTGAGATAAACTTTATTTTGTTAGACAATTGAAATGTAATGTGTATTCAATTGTATTGTCTCTACGATATTAT
>CAJPVJ010000568.1:4530-22984 GCA_905397405.1 Oppiella nova
GACAAACCGGAGGACAACGAGACTGTAGAGTACGATAGGTATGACCGCCGACACGAACAACACTTTGCCCGTCGAGTGAAAGCCTTTGATAAGTGTAATGCAAATAATGGTCCAAACGATGCATAAATGAAACGAAAATTAATATTTAACAAAAATTATATATATATTTAGATATATATATTAGGTTTTAATTCAGTAATACACGCATTGCATTATTATACGCTTATATCATATTAAATTAAAAATACAAATATTGGTTTATATAATACAAACGCCACTTAATTTAATAGGTTTTAGTGAATATTTCATTTAATTTTATTGTACAACAATATGGTACTGATAATACATTCATTGTTGGGAGTTAACTGTGCAAATGTGTAATTTGCCAAGCTGTTTTTATTGGAATAATACGATTCCTATTGCGAATATAATCTCGCATTTTTAATGCGAAATTACAATTGACATTGTAATTGTTAATGATAACTGAGTTCACCAATTGTTGAGCATATTTCTTAAATTCAAATTTTATGAGTATTTCTCTCAAACTTTTGGTGAACATAATGATAGAGAACCCAAACCATAGACTTATAACACTCGCCGCTAGACTCAAGTACTCCTCGAAAGACATTTTGAGTGTTATTTCGTACTCGACTGTAGACTCGAATGGAAATTTAATATGAATTCCATAGCAATCGCATAAATCGAATTGAACATATGTCTGATACATCGGGTGATTATATTGAATACAGTCGATCCGGTTTATACATTTCGGGTTACATTCGCTGAAATGTTCGACATTTTCATCTTGGGCAAAACGGAGGTTATCTTGATCGAATTTCGAAAATCTTTTATTATCTTTATCAAATAACATATGGCTCAAATAGGTCAAATTATTTATGGCGGCTTGTAGTGTCTCTCTACATCGTTCTAGGCATTCAAACACATCCATGCCATCATCAATGCAATGCTTAGCATTCTGTGTTTGTCCAAGGTTGTATTTTGTAATGGATTGCTTATATCCAATATAAAATTGGTCATGCTTTCTAGCTTCGATTGATTTACAATTTAACAAGTTCGCTTGCATGCTGCTATGGCGACGATATTTTGAATGAGTATAAACGAGTATTTTTTGGGATGCATCAGCATGCATATTTTTATTTATAGTACCGCCAATGGGAATTAATATTTGTAGAAAATACAAATTTTCATCGCTAAAATTATGGCCATGTGGATTTATCGTTATACACCGGTGGGAATTACTGACAGAATCTTGATAAAATTTGTTTGTTAACCTAAGTTCACTACCTCTATCACCAACAAGGTAAGTTTTAAAGAATTTCTCTGGTGGTATAAATGAATCAAATTGAGCGCCAATCGGAAATTTGTTGAATTCATGAAATAAACTTGATGCTTTATCTGAATATAAATTGAAAATAAATTATGTGAGTCACAAATCTAACTTTAAATTAAAGTCATTTCAACACAATTCAGTTCTCAATATTAGTGCAAATTTTTGATATAAATGGCAGCACTTTCACAATGGTTTCAATTTTGAGACCTGAATTGTATTGAAATTTACTATATATTAATTTAATATATCAAAATTACTTGATTTGGCAATGTTGTTTCTTAAGATTTTTAATTTATCAGGTACTATTTGGTCAAGTTTTGGCAAACATATTGTAAATACAGTATGTGTTGATGAATCGCGTGGTGATAGGAACCGGAAATTAGTAGTTGTCTCGTATGCGAAGTATAGTTCACTTATTTTATACATTTGATACATACATCCCGTGAAACATATAATATACGACACCATAGTATACATGGTTTTCAATGATATTTTCATTTTTAAAATTTAAATATTTTATTAATATTTGTCCGTATAAATGCTTTTGTACAGTTTTCAATACATACAACACAGTAGTTATACTCTGATAACACTTAATACCTTATAATCCTGGTATCTCTGTATAAATAATTAAAGGCGGTGCGACATTTAATAAATATCGATAAAATGCAATTATAATATATACTGACATTATGTTAACTAGTTATATGAACCCAAACAGCCCTGTATACAAATAAAATATTATTACATTATTGACAATTATTATTATAATTAGTGCAATATTTCATTAAATACACACAAAATATTAACATTTTAATGAAAATTGTTTTATGTTTATTGAGTAATATAATTAATAATATTTCATTAAAAATTAATTAAGGTTGAACATTTACTATTATATTTATAAAAAGTCCTAGTACAATTTATTAATTGAAAATATCAAATAATCTAAATAGTTAATAATTTGGGTAATTTTAAACTTCATTGTAAATCAATTTATGCAATAGATAGCTAAATTGGTCTAGCTAAATAAATGTATATTAAATATTTGCCACAGAATTGGCATTAAAATAATTAAATATTATATTATCAATTGAATGATAATACTTATAAATTAAGGAAATAAATCATCAGCATCAATTTATTAAAATTTAAACATTAATTGCAAAAATCATTCATAGATTTGGCACTAAATTAAACTAAAAATACATTAAAATTATAATTTATACTGGTAATATAATATACAACTAATTTATACATTTACAAATCATATACATATTTAAATAAATTATATTAATAACATTTACAACAATCAATACAAGTCTACAAAATCTAGTTATAAATCAAATCAAATAAATAAAATTTAGTCGACACTTAGTTGCTAGATCATTGTCAGAAAAACAAACAAAAATATTAGCATGGAGATTTTTATTAATTATCACTCATTATGTTCAATGGTATATGAATCGCAACATAAACTTCACATCAAATCATGAAAATTGTTATCAAAAAACACACAACAAGTTTTGAAAAGTTTTTTCTAATGTCTTATAAATAGCACTCTCGAGGGGAACGGGAGGTGATCGGACAGGTATATGACACCGACAATCGGTAGGTTATGTCGTCTCGTGTTTTATTTCGACACCTTTTGAATCGTTGGCTGAGTTTTGATGATTAGAAGGAAGGTATCCGAGTTGATGGTCAACGGGTTGGTACGGCTCAAGAAGTTCATACGTATGGAACCGCTGGGTGTGAGTCAATTCCTAATCTGGTGGACCAACTGACGGGCGGTGGCCGTCGAGTAGGGGGGCGGGGCTCGTACTTAGAGGGCGGGTCGTCGGCCACGTAGCCGGTGTTTAGTGAGCCCCCAGCGCCGGTATCCGATATAAACGACGTGAGTGTCGGACAAAATAAGGCCTAAAATTCGGGTATATATTCGTAATTAATTTTTCGATCAAAAAATTTTTCAAACAAAAAAAGTTTTCAAACATTTCAAATCCAATAAATTAACACATAGTGGGTGTACGTACTGAATAAACATACAATATATACCGTATATATAAACTGTTTGACAGAACCCTTTGCACTCGATGTCTTAATATTACTATATGTTACAGTTGAGCTAGATCAATATAAAATTTTTGAAGAGAGAGAGAGAGAGAGAGAGAGAGAGAGAGCTGTCGATTGAAATTAAATATTTGTGCAAAAACTTAATACATTTAATTTATCTATTTTCCACACAATACCACTAAAAAATAAAATTAATAAAAACTCAAACATTTGATTTATTATTACAATAATACGAATACATATACAGAAAAAACTAATTTTTTGAACATAAAAAAATCCTTGAAATACCTGCGAAAAGGCATTTGAATACAGTATTTATGTTTTGTTTGCGAAGCTATTAATAAAAAGATTGCATTATTTTTCCGCTTCGAGTCGTTAGGCTGTAAGTAATCTCAAGGCTTTTCGCCAGTATTTCCACTCGTAATTCAATTCAATGACTTGTTTTCCACATTCAACACACATTTTGAATCGATTTAATTATCTGTTTAATCATTAGAGAGAGAGAGAGAGAGAGAGAGCCTCTCCTTAACTATTAATACAAACTTATAATTAGTTTTTTGAATTATTTTATTGTTAATACGGGACTAAGAAATATAATTTCAATTTAACATCAATTTTATTGTTTGATTATTTCTATACCGCACTATAAATAGCAAGTTTGCCACTGAAATACTCGCTGACATACTGTCCCTCAGAAAATCCAGTTCCCCTTATAATGATGAGTAGTCTAGTCATCCCTCCAACAACTCCAGGCGTAGTCATGCAATACGGGATCACATGTTGAATCACTTGGTTTAGTTCCCGGTGTGACAGCTGTTTGGTTGATCGCCAGTAATTTATGCCATAACTCCTTAACCACTTCTGGATACTTATCCGCTACGTTGTGGTACTCGCAGGGATCAGCCTTCACGTCATACAGACATAAATCAATGTCTGGCCGACAATTGGTGGACGCGTTCACCGGCTTTACCCCGCAATCAAGGATACCATCCCTTAATATATCATAATCTGGATGTCTGTCCATATCTTTGAGCACTTGATATGATAGGCAACTAAATCGATGCAAATTCCGGAGCGATTGGAAGTTACTATGATATGTGCCATCATTATCAAGGTCTGGGACACCACCAAAGGGTGGGTACCATTCAGACCAGTCGGGGAACACCAGGCCTTGGATGAGCTTCCAGTCCCCTGACCTGATGGCCGACACGTTCCAAATGGGGTCCACATTATGGACGAGCTCTGAACGAGGGGACGGCCTGTCGTACGAAAGTGTTTTCCACTGCGACTGGCCTTTGAATACATAAATATACAGTATTTTGCTATTAGTATGCAATCAATAACTCGTTTCGCAACCCGTTATCCAAACTCTTATCAAACTATTTATAAAGTCTTTTAGGAATTAATTATATTTTTTGTTTGTTGTCAGAGATTCCCATATATTTGAGACAAAACTCTAGCTATGCTTACCATAGATCGGAGTTTTTGTAGTTTTGTTTTGACTGCGATTTTCGAGATCATGAGCGCCGATAGCCTCTAATATAGTGGGCATGACATCCGACACATGTATTAGGGCCTGGGATACGTAACCCGTTTTGTTGAGTAGTGGACTCCATATAAATGCCGGAACTCTGATGCCTTTAAATGCAAATCAAATGCTTTTTTAGTATTAATTAATTAAACGCTAATCGCATTGAGAGATAAGTCTCTCGCAACGTGTGGTATCCCTGTGTCTAAACTCGGGGATCCATTTCCCCCTCAAAAATAAATTCAATAAACAGTGGCAACTAATTAGTTGCCCACAAATACATACCGCCCTCCCAGAGGGTCGCCTTAACACCCCTTAGGGGCCAATTCGAGGCAGCGTTTCCTAAATTATATACAAAAAAAAGTTTTTATTATTTTTATATGATTTACATTTCGTAATAACTTTTGATTAGTTATATAACAAAACTTCTATAATAAATAAAACACATTATATACTAATTTAGAGGTCAGGCATACCTGTGAAACCACTGGCCGGCCCCCCGTTATCGCTCACAAACACTACAATACTGTTTGCCAACATTTGCCGGTCATTTAAGGCCCGGACTACCTGTCCTATGGACTCATCCATAGCGTAAGCCATAGCGGCGAATATCCGGCGGTCCATAGACTTAATATGAGTGAACATATCGATGTACTTCTGGGGCGCCTGTAGTCTGGCGTAATTGTTAGCCCCGTGAACGGCCTGGTAGGCCACGTATAGGAACAGGGGTTGAGATGTGTTGTGATCTGATATGACTTGTAGGCATCTGTCGGTGAAATAGTTGGTCGAGTAGATTCCCGTGGCATTTGTGATGAGATCCATGTTATGCCGGAAGTCCAGTCCCCAAAAGTGTCTGTCCTCGAGGGCTGTATGATCGTAGTAGTCGCCCGATCCGGACCAGTAGCCCACGTGCGAGTCGAAGCCCCGGTAGGTCGGGGTAAACTCGTGCCGATAGAAACCCAAATGCCATTTACCTGAGCGTGAGATGTATACCCCAGACGTCAATATGTGTTAAAGTTTTAGAAAAGTTTTTTTTGTTTAGTTTTTTGTATGAATTAACAGTAATTTGTTTAATGGATGTCTGGATGCGAACGAGTGGTTAGTTTACATAGTTTTACATGTATTTTGTGTATAACGGGCTATAATTAGTTGTGATTGACGGCAATTACTATTAGGCATTACATGGGATTAATTGCACAATAATTTTAAACAAAAACTTTTTGCATGATTTTGTCGTTAAACAGCCGTTTGAGTGACGGATGAGAAACACTTTGAGACTTCAAAAAAGTTTTTGAGACTTTAAGACATAAACTCAATAACCTTATAATGGACTCAAAATTAATACAAACATCAAATGTATAACAAATTGATACTGATCACGCAATCAACCACTAATTAACATGGCTAACACCATATTTGCTCAATAAAATCACTAATTAATTAACAAAAATAGCTATAATTATATGACAAACCTATGGCATGTGTGCTATAATCGTAACTTTTGAGATATTGCGGCAATGTTTTGATATCCAACGGCATTCCCCACGGACTGGCCGTTAAAATCACATAGTTTTGTAGTCCACTGTGAATCGGGTGGACACTGGTTAGGAGTGCCCCCCGACTCGGTGAACATACCGGTGACGTGTAGTAGTTGTTCAGTAGTATACCATTGGCTGCCAGGGTGTCGATGTTTGGGGTCAGCATCTGATCCGAGTGGTAGCCCACATCACCCCATCCCAGGTCGTCGGCCACCAGTATTATGATGTTTGGCCGGACGGGTGGTTCAGTCCTACCGTATATTACGAGGGAATTGATTGTCAAAAGTTTTATTATGAGGTTTAGTACGGAAAACATTTTTAGGTAGTGTTTAGCATTCTATTGATTAGTTTATTGACATTTTTCTGGTGATGTCTGTCCCTATCAGCTGATTATTGATATGTGTTTTTGTGATATAAATAATTTGATTTGTTTTTGGCTGTATTTCCCAATTCAATGGTTAAGTGTTTGTTTTATATTAGGTTTAGTTTTTGATTTGTTTGGAGTTATTAATTACAAACTTTTTAAAGTCTTACGAAAGTAGTGAATGAAAACGAAGTGTATATCAATTCATATATAAATAGCAAGTGTTGCCACTGAAATACTCGCTGACATACTGTCCCTCAGAAAATCCAGTTCCCCTCTCATAATGATGAGTAGTCCCTATCCCTCCAACAACTTCAAGCGTAGTCATGTAACACGGGATCACATGTTGGATCCATTGCTTTAAATCCCGGTGCGATACCTGTTTTGGTTGATCGCCAGCAATGGGGTCCACATTATGGACGAGCTCTGAACGAGGGGACGGCCTATCGTACGAAAGTGTTTTCCACTGCGACTGGCCTTTGAATACATAAATATATTTAAGTGCTATTAATATGCAATCAATAACTCGTTTCGCAACCCATTATCCAAACTCTTATCAAACTATTTATACAGTGTTTTAGAAATTAATTATTTATTTTTTGTTGTCAGAGCTTCTCATATATCTGAGACAAAAGTCTATTTAATAGCTATGCTTACCATAGATCGGTGTTTTTGTTTTGATTGCGATTTCAAGAACATGATCACCGATAGTCTCTAATATAATGGGCATGACATCCGACACATGTATGAGCGCCTGGTATACGTAACCCGTTTTGTTGAGTAGAGGACTCCATATAAATGCCGGAACTCTGATGCCTTTAAATGCAAATCAAATGATTTTTATTAATTAAACACTAATCTCATTGTGAGAGATAAGTCTCGCAACGTGTGGTTTCCCAGTGTCTAAACTCTGAGATCCATTTCCCCCCTCAAAAACAAATTCAATAAAAACAGTGGCAACTAATTAGTTGCCCACAAATACATACCGCCCTCCCAGAGGGTCGCCTTAACACCCCTTAGGGGCCAATTCGAGGCAGCGTTTCCTAAATTATATACAAAAAAAAGTTTTGTTATTTCATATGATTTACATTTCGTAATGACTTTTGATTAGTTTTATATAAAATAAAGTTTTATAATAAATAAAAACACATATTATATACTAATTTAGAGGTCAGGTATACCTCTGAAGCCATTTACCGCTCCCCCGTTATCGCTCACAAACACCACAATACTGTTTGTTAGTATTTGCCGGTCATTTAGGGCCCGGACTATCTGTCCTATTGACCTGTCCATAGCGTAGGCCGTGGCGGTGAATAGACTTAATATGAGTGAATATATCGATATACTTCTGGGGCGCCTGTAGCCTGTCATACGAGAGGCTCGCGTGAACGGTAGACCTTGTATAAAAATAGGGGTTGATATGTGTTTTGATTTGATATGACTTGTAGGCACCTGTCGGTGAAATAGTGGGTCGAGTAGATTCCGGTGGGGTTTGTGATGAGATCCATGTTATTCCGGAAGTCCAGTCCCCAGAAGCGCTTGTCCTCGAGGGCCGTGTGCTCGTAGTGGTCGCCCGATCCGGACCAGTAGCCCAAAGCCCCGGTAGGTCGGGGCAAACTCGTGCCGATAGAAACCCAAATGCCATTTACCTGAGCGTGAGATGTATACCCCAGACGTCAATATGTGTTAAAGTTTTATAAAAGTTTTTAGATTTTGTTTAGTTTTTTGTGCGAATTAACAGTAATTTGTTTAATGGATGTATGGATGCGAACGAGTGGTTAGTTTACATAGTTTTACTTGTATTTTGTGTATAACGGGCTATAATTAGCTATGATTGACAGCAATTACTCTTAAGCATTACATGGGATCAATTGCACAATAATTTTAAACTAAAACTTTTTGCATGATTTTGTCGTTAAACAGCCGTTTGAGTGACGGATGAGAAACACTTTAAGACTTCAAAAAAGTTTTTGAAACTAATGTTACTTTGAGACCCAAACTCAATAACCTTATAATGGACTCAAACTTTTTAACATCAAATTAATTTAAACAACAAGCTTATGACAAATTGATACTGATCACTCATTCAATCACTAATTAATTAACAAAAATTAGCGATAATTATATGACAAACCGATGGCATATGTAATCTATTCATAACTTTTGAGATATTGAGGCAAAGTTTTGATATCCAGTGGCATTCCCCACGGACTGTCATCCCGTATGATATAGTGTTGTAGTCCACTGTGAATCGGGTGGACACTGGTTAGGAGTGCCCCCGACTCGGTGAACATACCGGTGACGTGTAGTAGTTGTTCAGTAGTATACTGTTATCGGACAGGGTGTCGATATTAGGGGTCAGTATCTGATCCGAGTGGTAGCTCACATCACCACATCCCCGGTCGTCCGCCACCAGTATTATTATGTTTGGCCGGACGGGTGGGTCAGTCCTACCTTATATTATGAGGGAATTGGTTGTTAAAACTTTTAGTATGAGGTTTAGTATAGAAAACATTTTTAGGTAGTGTTCAGCCGGCTAATAATTAGTTTATTAACATTTTTCTGGTTATGTTTGTCCTATTAGTTGATTATTGATCTGTTTTTGTTATATATTAACATTAAAATGAATAACAAAATCTTTTAATTAAATAATATTAGACCACATTTGTACTTGTATACTTGTTTTATACTTTCGTATTAATTATAATTGTTTTTTAAATAAAATAAATTAATTATTTACAACAACCCGCGTCTCAATATATAAAATTTATATTATAAATAGTTTGCTGTGTTTTTGAGTGCAATTTCTAATTCAATGGTTAGATTTGTTTTTATTTTAGTTTTAGTTTTTGATGTTTTTTCGAGTCATTAATTTAAAAAGTTTTAAAAAACTTTTTTTAAGTCTTAAGGAGTAGTAAATGAAAGTTAGTGTCGGAGTAAACCAAAGGGAAAGTGTGTATCAATACATGGTAATTAGCCAGCAATTATTTGCTTCATATGTGTGTTACAATGGTGTGTTTTCTAGGATGCCTTTCCCCTTACGAAAAGGCTTTCCAAATACGATTTAACGCCACTTATAATCAGGCCATAAGTCTGTATACGAAATCACTATTGAGTTTACGTTTGAGACGTTAAGTACACTTCAAAAGCAATGCTTTTTTGCCTATTATTCGCAAATATAGTAATTATATGAAAAACTGTCGGCTCTTAAGATTTCATTAAAAAATGTTTTTTGGCAATAATTGTCAGCAATTATCTCATATTTCAGTTCAACAATCACTGTGTGTTTTGCCTAATCTGTAGAAATAATCTAAACTGTGTACTTTTTGTTGTTTATCAAATAGTTTATAAACACTTTGTGTTGAATTGTTTTTTGTATATATAAATTGTTTTGAATTATAATTATAACAAAGATTTATATCTGAGATTTAAATGCCAAATTTCCTGTCATATTTTTTTGCTAGCTTAATGATTTATAAATTATAATCAAAACACTTTTTAAAAAATAAATACACTTTTAAAATTGTTTGTTTGCAAATGTTATTAGTTTTATTTATTTTTAAGTACTTGTGCATTTTTATTAAATTATTTTTTATGTTTGATTTGTTAGTGATTAAATTAATAATCAATTATTTTATTGGATATTCAAAAGTGATTTAGATTTTTGAAAACATTTTAAAATTCAAACCATTTTCAAGTATTTAGCATTCATTTGGCAAATAAATAATTTCAAAAACAAATACTTATTAAAATACTGATTAAAATCCTTGCCTTAAATTAAATTAAATATTAAATAAGAAAAACTTTTGAATTTTTTAGTTAATAATTATTATAACGAATGACATAAAAATCTATTTAATTAATAATTAAATTAATAATTAAATGGTTTTTCTCCCATTTTCTTGGCTATGAGTTATGGGAAACGCGTGATGAAAATCCCCAATTGAATGACAATTAAGTTTTTAATATGTGTTTAGAAATATCGTCAGAAAAATATTGTCTTTGTTTTTGATGCGAATTTAGATTTCGACACAAAAATCCTGTTTTAAAGTCTATTTTAATCACTAGTTTTAGTAACGATTTTAATGATCGTAACGATGACTGACTGTTAAGTTATAGATATTTGTGTTGAAATCTATGAGACCCTCACCTTAACAGCAAAATAACTTCAATTGTAATCCAAATACAAGTTTTTAATGAATTTATATTTTTGTGCGAAATATTGTTTTTAGTAAAAAATTAAATAAAAATTATTTTTCTTAATTTGATAACTATTTTAAGCTTAAATAAATATTATAGCAATTAATACAGTAGTAGTAAAATTAAGCGCTTAATTATAGTTCACGTTTAATATATTTATAATGATGATTTTTATTTATATTTAAAGTTGTAAAAATTTTAGTCATTAAATAATAAAATAAAAATATTTTTTTGTGAGATTCACGAAAGTATTGATTTTTTTTATAGTATAGGAAGTTATTGTTTGCTTAAATTTTAATTAGCATTTAATTATTCATTATAAATTATATTGTAATATAAAAACGTATTTTTGATATTTTATTTTTTGAATTTGAATATAAATTTTAAACTTATTTATGGTGTATAATAAAGTACCGGCTAATATATATTATAGATGCCATTCCCTATTCATATATATAATTATTGATTTAAATATTGTTTTAGGTTTTGAATAATATAATTATGTAAACTTCACTTTCATTTCATTGTGTGTATGTATTTTATTTGTAGGTCTGACCTACATTGCAAACACTTGGGGGAAGTGTAGCTTTAGATAATGATAATGATTATTAATAATTAATAAAATACTTATGATCATAATGAAATAAAAATCTATAGTAAAATTAGGCAACTTTTATAAATTATCAAAATATTTACTGTTTATAAAAATAATTTATTGAAAACAAAATAATATTTCAAACAAATATTTATAACAAAATAAGTACTTTTCATAATTAAAGTGAATAATTAGTATAAAAATATATTATTCTTGACGTTCATTAAGACTATTGGTTTTCATTCAAATGTCATAAACCTATTTAAATACGATAATAGCAATCATATTTATGCTAGAATATATTTTTTATACACTATTTGATACTAGTTGATGTCATACAATTTGATGTCATATTAAATTATCATACAATACACAGTATACTGTAGTGTGAATACAATGGGATATAAGCTTAATATCTATACTATACAGTACAGTATAACCTAATAACGTAATGATTGAGAGAGAAAAAGCAACTTTTTGAACGTCATTATAGCCGCGAGACTACACCATTGGTTAAGGGTGTAGAGGGGACTGGAAGTCAAGGTAGTTATGAATGTGTGAGTAGTGTTTGAGAGCTCATACCTAACATAACAACTGGTGTCTGAAGTCTAAGAAGTTTTTTACCATTCATTTGAAGGCAATAGAGATTTCTGAGACCTGTTTTGGTGGTAGTGTTCATACCATTAGTATAACTCTATGAGTGTTTTGAATGTGTATTGATTGGGATTTTCATTTGTTTAGACAGTGTTTGTGAACTTTTTATTAATTGATAATTCTTTAGCAAGAATATTTTTGTAATTATTAACTAGCAAAAAACTTTTTTAGTGTTTTATATGCATTTATGTATGTGTGAAATGATTTATGAATTGTTTTTGTATTAATTAATCCCATGATAAGCGTGTTTATAATATATTGTGATTATAATAGATTCGATTATTAATATTAACTTGATGCAAATGACTATTCAAGTGCCGGTAAGTTAGCAAATATTTGTGTCAATTAATAGAAACTTTTTATTTTTATTTGAAAAACTTTTTTGTCGAAAAACTTTTAGTAGATTTGTGTTAATGTTTAGTATTTCAATAAAAATCAGATATATTTATATAAAACTATTTCTCAATGGGATGGGTATTCCTACCAAACATTTAGTTTTGTTTTTAATATATTAGACGTGATTTTGAACGTGTTTTTCAAGTTTTTATACACTATTTGTTGGTGTGATTTGAAAACTAATTTCCTGGACTATAGATAACCAAACAATTTGCTGAATTGCTAGATAATATATTATTTCAAACTATATACCTGTTTATAAATTAATTTTTTCAAGTTTAAGTGAATATCTATAATATATTTTTCGCAGAAATGTGTTAAAACATAATCATATCTATAAATTGTTGTGACATATAGACACTGGGATTCACACCCAATGACTGACTTTATATAAGTTTTATTTCATTTTAAAAATTATGAAATACTTTAAAAAAATATTTTTTTTGCAAATATTAGCTCAAAAAGCATTTACAATATTGACTTAATATATAAATATATTGAAAGTAATCGACATTTAGTTACGAGCGACTGATATATCTGTAGTCAATATACAGTATATATAAATATATTTAAATATATTTCTAAACATAAATTAACATTTGGTTAACAAATGTGTTAAACAAGTATTTTGTTGCTAATCATACATCATATGCAATACATGTCAACACATACGATATACACACTAATTAGT
The DNA here is from genome assembly GCA_905397405.1 of Oppiella nova. Classification (NCBI taxonomy): domain Eukaryota; kingdom Metazoa; phylum Arthropoda; class Arachnida; order Sarcoptiformes; family Oppiidae; genus Oppiella; species Oppiella nova. The sequence goes on from CAJPVJ010000568.1 coordinate 17,918, forward strand.
GGGCAAATTGTAATTAAAAATATATTTATATTCCTATCTATTTATTTGTTTTATTATATGTGACTTAAGTTATTATAAACCATTGTATATTATATATATGGTGTGTGAGTTAATCGCGTAAATATTTTTAATTATCACATGTCTTTCCACTTTATATTTATTATTTTTTCAATTACTAAATATAACACTAGAAAAAGTCACACAAAAATCTCACATAAAATTTTTTGAGCAAATAATAAGCGTTTTTAATGAGTGCCTCATAAAAGGGCTGCAAAATCGCGTCAATATATCTGCAAAACATTACAAAACAAATCCTTCAAACAAAATGATAATTATATACGAGAAATATGATAACCATTTCTACTGAATGGGTAGTATAGCGAGGGGACTGGAATGGGAATGGATGTTAATTTTGGTTTTCAAGACTTTTAGGAAAGCCTTTTTATTTTTATATCTAATTTACTATTAATTTTGGGAGATAACAAAAAATATATAAATATATATTCATATCTAAAATAATTAATACTAAACGTAGTGTGTGTTTCCCATAATGTATTATAATCAGTTAATCTGTCATTATTACAAAGTCATTAAAAAATTGTGTATGCGGATAATTTGCATAATTTTTGGTTGAAAATAAATTTTTTATTAATGCTAATAACGCCTGAAAATTTTTTGGCACCTAATATAGGCACTTAAAAATATATATTGTTTTTTGAAGTGTATTTCAATTGTTTTATTTTTATATATAATTTTCGCATTATTTTACTATTAAATATCAATCAAGGCTAGCTATGTTATAATATATATATATTTTTATTTTATTATATTTTTGTTATACAAATACATATAAGTCTTATTATGCAAAAGCAATGGTTAATTGAAAAAATGAGTTTGGCCTAATTTTTATTAGTAAATCATTTTTTTGTGTAAATATTTATTGAGTGAGTGATAGAGAAAAGAGTAGCAAAAGTAAGTGATTTTCGCACAAAAAATGCTAAAAACACTCACTTTTTACACACAAAAGGCTTAGAAATTATTCTTTTGTTTACTGACGAGAGAGAGAGAGAGAGAGAGAGAGAGAGAGTAAATGAGAAGTAATAATAAGTAGAGTGAAGCCAAAAATGTCTATACAGTCAGTGCACCCAAAAAATAGCTACTTTTTTCACTAACAGTTTAATACCCTATTTGTTAATTCACTGTATTTTTGTTGTTTTGTAAACTGATAGTCGAGTCTAACTTAATAATAAATTTATGCTATTTTTTAGTTGTAGTACTTTTTTAACTTATGTTTTAAAAATATGATTTAATAATTCACACGATTTTTTTCGGTGATAAGCAAAAGGCAATTAACTTATATATGGCTTAACAGTATGTGTTTCATATGCGATAAGAAAGTGAGTCGAGATTTACGGCTAATTTTGTTATTAAATTAGTTTTTGTTATGTCTATAAAGTTTGGAAAAAGTTTTTTTTGAATATTTTTTGTACACGAAATTAATTTCATATGTTTTTTGCGGTAATGTATACACAAAAGGAGTACTAAATGACTGAATACTATACGAATGCATCGTTTTGTAGGAAATTAATTGAAAGTAAAAAACATTTTTATATATCTATTACTAATTGATATCATTGTATGGAAAACAATGGCAATTGAATGACATATTTATTACATGAGATTTTTGATGCGGTTTTTGTTTATTATATTAAGTTTACAAGTATTTTATGAGATAGGTACTAGTATAGTTTTTGTTTTACGTTTTTGTGTGTTACTCTAATTCACTATATTTTTGTTACTTTTTATCTCTAATTAGAGTATATTTTTGAACCCTTTTTATTGTGGGAATAGTTTTTGTCTAAAATTTAATTAAATTATTATAAAAAGTGTAATTAAAACAACAAATTAATTAATGTTGATATTAAATGTGTATTAATTCACACTGTATAAAAATATTTTGCCTAACAGTGTGAATTAATATATATTTAATTAACTTATTTATGGAAATAGTTTTGTTTCATATGTTTGATGCAAACAGGTGTAGAGATTAACATAAAATATAATAGTATATTAAACTACTATTATAATACTTATTGTTATTATTATTATATTATTATTATTTATTATCATTTGATAGAAAATTTCAATTCACGAAAATTGAAAGTATTTTTTTTATTGAATCAATAAATAACAATAGAAATAAATATACATGTATATAATTAAATAATACTTTACACACAAAAACTTTTTATGAAGTTATAATAGATATTTTATTGTGTGTGTAGCAAATATGTTAATAACATATTATTATATTGCTAACTTATGTACTAGTGACTAATTCACGTGTATATTGATTATACTTTAATTGGCTATTATTTAATTTGTCACGAATTTTGTGCTAGTATATTTGCTAACAAATAAATATATTTTGTGTGTTTGTCTTAACGCATAAAACTACACGATTAGGACTTACCAGTGATCCCTTTCCCTTATACAGACTTCGAGGCATATATGCATTATTCCCCATAAATGTATGGAAAGCCTAACATTATTCTCAATACAAGAGTTTATGTGTGAATATTAAGTATATTTGAAAAATATGTTTAATATTTTGGATATTAATTCAGCGAAACGGCTCAGACATCCCATAACAATAGAGACCCCTTTCCACCAAAATGTCTGAATTTCATGAATAATAATATTATTATTACTAGTATTAAAAAATACCTTTACTTTTGGCAATACTTTCGGTGCTTTTTGTTTGAAAAGTACTTTTGAAAAACTTTTTAAAATACTTTTTTTTAAATACCTTTGAAAAGACTTTTAAGACATTTTACTATTACTTGTGGTATTTGTATATTAAATATATTTGTTGCACACAAAAACATGTTTCTAGTATTAGTATCAAAATAACATTGTTTCAATCAATCGTTTATCATTTTTTAGAGGACTTCCACTTTTATTGCAAAAAGCTACCATTCCCCTTTTTGTTGTAATTTTAGCTCCAAATAGTATATTTGTTTTTATATGATTTGATTTTAATTGCAAACCGATACATACAGAGCCTGTGGCTAAAAAACATTATCAATTATAAATCATACAATTGATTGGAAAATAATAATTATATTTTCAAATATTGAATATATTTTTCACTCAATTAAAGGTTGTTTTTATGAGAAAAACTCATGATTTGAATGTTTATTCATTTTATGCCATATTTTTCAATATATACCTGTTTTTTAATAATAATTATTTATATTTATATTTATATATACGCTATGACTTAATTTAATTGATTTATATTCAATATAAAAAAGGTGATTTTAGACTTTTTATGTATTCAATGCCATGTGTGCAAAATTAAAATATCCCATGTAATTGAATGTTAAATCAATTTTTTAAATAATATTTTAACATAATTTTATGTAAGATATATTCATTTATGGTATAGTATTGGGGAAAAGTCTTTTTTAGAGGTCTGACATTGACTACCGGCCCTCTCATAAGGATTTACTATTGACTCGAATAGTTATCTAATAAATAAATAATTTATTGCATATACATAAGGGGTAACTCATTATCTAATGAGGAAAGCCGTTTTTTCTAAGCCATGGATGCAGTCAGTGCACCAAAAAATTATTTAGCACTGGTATGTTTGGTAAGGGTATGACTTTGAAACGCGAAAAGTATAAGTATTTCATAAGTTATGATGAGTTTTAATACGGATTTTATTGATGACTGAAAATTGAGTTATTTTTTCAACGATAAGAAAGTTTTTAAAAAGTTTTTTAATCACTATTTCATGACCGCATCGATGACTACCCATAAGAGTGTTTAATACATAACTATAGATATATATAAGGATCGGTATGTTTGCACAGTTGACCAGTAATTCCCCCATCATTTCAATTATGTCTGATAGAGAGGGTAGGCCTACTATTTTGACGGAAAGTATGCACTTTTATGATGTATTTAGTGATTAGAGAGAAAAAAAGTGATTTTTTCTGATAATTTCAACACTCGTTTCAATCATATATTTCTCATACAATACAAAACGAGTGGAAAAATAAATTTCTCGTTAATTAGAAAATTAATTGTTTTTTGTGTCTGTTTTTTTCCATCAATTGCTAGTCTACTACAGACTGTGTGCTAATCACACTAATAAGTAAAATAAATACAAAAAAATACAAAAATTTAATTACTAGTAGAAGTGGGAAATTAAATATAAAGTTTTTATTATAGGGAAAATTGTGTTTGCTCATTTTTCTCATCAATTTTTTATTTGGTATTCAATGAAAAGTTTTTCATTAGACACTAAACAGTGTATTATTTCCGAGTATTGAATGCCTTTTCATTAAATACGGAAGTTTTGGAAAGTTTTGAAAGTTTTGCGAAAACTTTTCGGTGAAAACTGTTTTGCAAAACATTTGGAGAAAAAAATATTTTTTGTTGTATTTTGTCTCCAAATCCTAAAACTTTTATTAATTGCAAAACATTACCGAAAACTCCGAGAAATGCCAATAAATAGCAAAAACTTTCGCAAATACTTTGTACACAAGTTTCTACTGGTTTTATCCGAAAGTTGAGTCACCTTTTCGTGATTTGACATTATTTGTATTTATTTAGCATGTTTATTTATTTATTACCATTTTAATCATAATGATATTTTCATATTTCACAGTATAATTAATTTCCATACACTTTTTGTGTTGAAATACATACGATACATGTATTTCCAATGATATATCACATATTTCCTACAAAAACAACCCATTCCTCCCGTTCCTTGATTTCTCATACATTAGCTCGCAATCTATGTATGCGTTTATTGCCGTGACTTGCGTTTTATGTCTTGAAGTTTTGCCATATTTTGTGTGAAATAAGTTTTTTTGTTACTTTTTTTGTAACATTACTTTTATCGCGAAGTTATTTCTCGAGAGTCTTTTGAGATATTGAGGCAAAGTTTTGATATCCAGTGGCATTCCCCACGGACTGTCATCCCGTATGATATAGTGTTGTAGTCCACTGTGAATCGGGTGGACACTGGTTAGGAGTGCCCCCGACTCG